>CAUYON010128028.1:0-33910 GCA_963573935.1 Arctocebus calabarensis | reverse complement strand
TATCAGTTTGAGAAATGTCCCTTCTATACCAATTTTTTTAAGTGTTCTGATCATGAAGGGATGCTGGATATTGTCAAAAGCTTTTTCTGCATCAATTGAAAGAATCATATGGTCTTTATTTTTTAATTTGTTTATGTGCTGAATTACATTTATGGATTTACATATATTGAACCAGCCTTGAGATCCTGGGATAAAGCCCACTTGGTTGTGGTGTATAATTTTCTTGATGTGTTGCTGGATTCTGTTTCTTAGGATCTTATTGAATATTTTTGCATCAATATTCCCTAGTGATTTTGGTCTGTAGTTTTCTTTTCTTGTTGGGTCTTTTCCTGGTTTAGAGATCAAGGTGATATTTGCTTCATAGAATGTATTGGGTGGTATTCCATCTTTTTCTATATTTTGGAAAAGGTTGAGTAATATAGGTACTAGTTCCTCTGTAAAGGTTTGGTAGAATTCTGACGTGAAACCATCTGATCCCGGGATTTTCTTTTTAGGAGATTTTGTAGAGTTGATGCCATTTCAGAACTTAATATTGGCCTGTTCAGCATTTCCACTTCATTCTGGGTAAGTTTAGGAAGGTGGCATGCATCCAAGTATTGGTCAATTTCCTTCAGATTTTCATATTTCTGAGAGTAAAGTTTCTTGTAATATTCATTAAGGATTTTTTGAATTTCTAAGGGGTCTGTAGTTATTTCGTTTTCACCCTTTCTGATTGATGAAATTACAGATTTTAGTCTTTTTGTCCTGATTAGGTTAGCCAACTATTTATCTATTTTATTGACCTTTTCAAAAACCCAACTTTTTGATTTATTGATCTGTTGTATAATTCTTTTGTTTTCAATTTCATTTAATTCTGCCCTGATTTTGGTTATTTCTTTTCTTCTGCTGGGGTTAGGGTTGGAATGCCCTTCCTTTTCTAGTTGCTTGAGGAGTCCCATTAAGTTGTTAACTTCCTCTCTTTCTGTTCTCTTAAGGAAGGCTTGCAGTGCTATAACTTTCCCTCTTAGGACTGCCTTTGCGGTATCCCAGAGGTTCTGATAATTCATATCTTCATTGTCATTTTGTTCCAAGAATTTTGTGATTTCCTTCTTAATCTCGTCTATGGTCCATTTATCATTCAGCATAAGGTTATTTAGCTTCCATGTTTTTGTTTGAGTATGCAGATTCCTGTTATTATTGAATTCAACTTTTATTTCATGGTTGTCCAAGAAGATGCAAGGAATAATTTCTATTCTTTTAAATTTGCTGAGGTTAGACTTGTGACCTAAGATGTTATCAATTTTGGAGTATGTTCCATGGGCTGATGAGAAAAATGTATATTCAATTTTATTAGGGTGAAATGTTCTGTAGATGTCTGTTAAATCTAGTTGTTGAATGGTTAAGTTTAAATCTAAAATTTCTTTACTTAGCTTCTTACTGGAGGATCTATCCAACATTGCTAAAGGAGTATTATAACCTCCACCTACTATAGAGTTGGAGGAAATCAAGTTACTCATGTCTATTAGAGTTTTTCTTATAAATTGAGGTGTATTCTGGTTGGGTGCATAAATACTAATAATTGAAATCTCATCATATTGAGTATTACCTTTATCAAATACAAAATGACCATCTTTATCCTTCCTTATTTGGGTTGGTTTAAAACCTATTGTATCTGCGAATATGATTGCAACACCTGCTTTCTTCTGTTTTCCATTTGCCTGGAATATAGATGAGGATCCCTTCACCTTGAATCTAAATTTATCTTTTAAGGTAAGGTGAGATTCTTATATGCAACAGATATCTGGCCTGAGTTTTTGTATCCAGTCAGCCAACATATGCCTCTTTAGAGGACAATTTAAGCCATTTACAATAAAAGAACAGATTGATAAATCTGTAGAAAATCTAGTAGACATCATTTTTAATCCTTTTGTCACTGTGGAAGTTTGAATTTGGTAAGAAGTTTCTGGGTGAGAAAAATTTTATGGTGGAGGATTACACTGGTTATTATGGAGGATAGGTTTGAGAATATCCTGGAGAGCTGGTTTGGTTATACCAAATTTCTTCAACTTGTGGACGTTGTTAAAGTATTTAATTTCTCCATCGTAGATGAAACTCAGTTTAGCTGGGTACAGGATCCTGGGTTAAAAGTTATTTTGTTTTAGGAGATTAAAAGTAGATGACCATTCTCTTTTAGATTGAAAGGTTTGATCTGCAGTTGAAAGAGATCTGCAATTATTCTAATGTTCTTCCCCTTGCAGGTAATAGATTTCTTGTGTCTGGTTGCTTTCAGAATTTTCTCTTTCATATTAATTTTAGTGAACTTAATTATGATTTGCCTCAGGGATGTCTTATTCAGGTTGAGTCATGCTGGGGTGCTGAAACTGTCTGCTATCTGAATTTCAGAATCTCTTGGCATGTCTGGAAAGTTCTCGTTCATAATCTCATAAAGAAGAGACTCTGTGCCTTGTGACACCACTTTGTCATTTTCAGGTATCCCTGTGAGGCGAATATTGGTTTTCTTCAAGTTATCCCAGAGCTGTCTGAGAGAATGTTCCATTTTTGCCTTCCATTTCCCTACCTCTTTGTAGGTGTGGGAGCGTTCGAAAATTTTGTCTTCCATGTCAGAAATCCTTTCTTCTGCTTGCTCCATTCTGTTACTGAGGGATTCTACTGAATTACTCAGATTTTTGAGGGCTGCAACTTCTTGTCTCAATGTGTCAAAATCGTTGGTCATTTGGTCTTTGAATTCCTTGACTTTTTGAGACAAGTTTTGAAATGCTCCCAGAATTACTAATTCCAATTTTCCTCTATTTTATTGATCTTGTTTGCAATCCAAATTCTGAATTCGATTTCTGACATCTCAGCCATCTGTTTATGCATAGGAATGTCATTTGTGTCTGCCAAATTGTTCCTTGGGTGGGTTGATCTACTCTGGTTGTTCATGTTTCCAGAGCTTTTCCATTGATTCTGCCCCATATTTATTTTGCACTGTATGGCTGGGTGAGTAGGTAAGGATAAGTTGGGTTGGGGGTTCTAGGAGTAGTGATTGACCAGTCCTTTGCCTGTAAGCTGGAACTGGTGTTTGTACCTTTTCCCCTAGAGTTTTGCCCACCCATACTTTGCTACTGCAAAACTGGGATCCTGCTTGATGTGGTGGGGTTAAGTGTCTCTGTCTTATTTTCAGGTGGTCTCTGTCTTACCCTAGAGAATCGGTTACTCTGTGTTGGAATCTGAACTGTGGAGGAAAGCCAGCAGTTAGGTCACCACGTCCCCCACAGAAAACAATTGGAAAGGGAAAATCAAACCTTCCCAGTACAACACACCCAGGGTACCACGTTGGAAAGTCCTTGGGTGATTGGCCCAGTTGAAGAGGTCCCAATCAATTGTCCCAGCCAGTACCAACCTCAAATCAAAGAGTTGAAAAGTCTCTGGCAACTAGATAGCAGAAGTCTGCTGGCAGCTCTAGTATAACTCGCTCCAGGGCTCTGTGAGCTCAGGAGGGCCCCCCAGACAGTAAATTAGTCTGGGAAGGTTGATGCCTCCTTCCTCACCTTCCCCCTCTGTCACACCCAGTCTCTGATAACCCTGCAGGGCTGTGATCCAGTTCCCTCCAATGAGCAGATGCTCTAGAGGTTTGCACCTGCCTAGGTCACAAGGGGCTCTGTGGCTCCTCGTCCATTCCACACAGTTTGTTGGTGTTGGCAGGTAGGAAATGAGGCCTGACAACCTGGATACTTGATAGGGGCTGGGACAATTCACTCAGTTCCAGCCCTGTCCCTGATTGATGTTTCTGATAGAACCAAAAAGTTCACTGTGGAAGAGACGCTGGGATGCTAATAGTCCTGACTCAGTCTGTGAGCTTCAGCCCTTTGTCTCAGCTGTCATCCCCTGAGGGCCAGGTGTGGCTGAAATTTAGCTCTCAGCGTGTATATTCTAATCCCCATGCTGGGCCCCAGCTGGTCAGGTACTGCCTCAGGCATATCCTTCACTCCCGAATCCTCCCCCTCTGCCGATGGCTGCCACCGGAGAAGCCAGCTTCCCCTGGCCTCCCAGAGAGTGGGAGTGTCTCCTCAAAACATCTCCATGGGTGCTCCTGCTGCTGCTTGGTACCTCAGGGGACCACCTCTCCAGTTTAGCCTCCTCTCGGCTCACTTTCCTCTCACCACTCCTGGGCTGGAAAAACAGCACAGATCAGCAATAGCCTGCACCCTGTCCACACCCCTTGAGAAAATGTCCAAGAATCTGGACTCTGTGGGGGACAGACCTCCAGATCTCAGGGTGAGAGTGGAGGGAGTGCTGGGAGTTCAAACTTGCAGGTAGAGAATATACACAGTTTTATACAGTTTTATGCCTGGCAGGAGAGTGCCATGGCACTCTAGTAGGGGAAGAAGGTCCGGTTTTTAGAGGGTCTGTCTTGTGGGGTAGAGTGGGAGGACATCTGATCTCTGCTCGCTTGTTTTTATGGAGGTATGGAGTATGCTGCAAGCCAATCTCATGGGGGGAGGAGACTCCCATCGGCTTGGTGGTGTGTTCTGTACCTTTTATTTGTATCCTTGAGGTCGCAGGTCTCTCCAGCAGGGTTGATGTGCATTCTTCGACCTTCTCTTTTGGCTCAGTTCCAAACTGTTGGCTTTCTAGCTAAATTTCTGTCTTTTAACTCTCCTTCTGGACAGGAGCATCTGTGGAAAGCTGGCTACAGACCGCCATCTTGGCTCCTCCCCTAAGCTTTGTATTTATCTTGAAGACGATATTCTTCATTCTTCAAAAACCTTTCCTCCAGGAATAGTAGTTTACAACCGAGAATTTGGAATAATCTGAATATGTGACACCCCTCCCCCAAAAGACCCCCAGTGTTTTTAGAGAACACAGATTTTTGTCTAAGAGAGACCTGGGAGATAGGAGTGGTAGTGCCTTGCAAGATGAATAGTGCACTTTATTTATTTGATAGGAGTGTAAAGGTTTGGGGAAATTGCTTATAGACTTTTTTTTTTTTTTGAGACAGAGTCTCACTCAGTTGCCCTGGGCAGAGTGCTATGGCATCTTAGCTCACAACAACCTCAAACTCTGGAGCTCAAGAAACACTCTTGCCTCAGCCTCCCCGGTTGCTGGGACTACAGGTGCCGGCCACAATGCCTGGCTACTTTTTCTATTTTTAGTAGAGATGGCAGTCTTGCTTTGCTTAGGCTGGTCATGAACTCCTGAGCTCAAGTGATCCAGATGACTCGGCCTCCCAGAATGGCTAGGATAGACTTTTACTTATTTTTGGCTTAATATACCTTTTCCCATAGAAATAATTTTTATAAATGGTAGTTTGATTTCCCCAAGTTAAATCTATAAAAGCATATTTAACTAAAATATAGCTTCAGTATATTACTAGTAATCAATTTAGGAATGTGTGTCCCTCATTCACGGAATTAGTATTTACTATCTTTTGAACACTGTGCTAGGTCCTGAGATTACCAAGTTGAATAAGATATAAGGCATTTCTTAAAGGTTCGTAGTACAAGTGCTCTGTGTTAATAATGAAAGGTTTTATGGTATGTGAATTATATCTCAATAAAGCTACTAAAAATAAAAAGAGAAGGAGAAAAAGAAGACTGTATTCTTTTTTTTTCTGATTGCATAGTTAGCTTAATATTTTTAAAGTGTATAATTTAGTGTTTTCAGCTTCTTCACAGGATTATACAGCAATCACCACATTTTTAGCCTCTTAAAAAAAGAAACCCTGTATCCATTAGCATTTGATTCACACTCCATTGCGCTAATTCTCCCCGTTCCCAGCCATAAGCATTTACTAAATCTACTTTATGTCTCTATAAATTTGCTTGTCATGGACATCATACAATGGGTCTTTGAGCCTAAATAGATTGCTTTAAAGTAGAACAAAGTAAGGAGTTGTCATTTAACAAAAATTAAGATTGAACACAAATTACTTAATGAATTACTTTATGCAGTGTACTACTAGAGCTGTAGATGAAAATATGAATAGGACATGATACATGTATTTCAGGGCATTACATAGTCGTGGGAGAGAGAAACGTGATAACAAATCTCACCAGTGCTCTAAAAGAAAATGAATGAGGAACTTTCATAGGAGTAAAAGGAAGAAGCATGAACTCCAGCTGGGTCTGCCTGTTGTAAGTGATAAGGCCCTGATACAAAGAGGTATAAAGCTTCTGAGGGAATTGTTCAGAACCCTTTCACCAAGAATGAAACTTAGGCCCTTGGAGGAATTTTTTTAATTAAGAACATTAGAGCTGATTTAAAAAGTAGAAGATTGATGATTAAATAGTCACTGGATTGTTGAGAAAATTAAATGAGATGTACTTATAAGTTGCCTAGCACAGCATCCGGTACCAAGTAGCCATTCAGTAAATATTTGCTCTTTGAGGTAGAGAATAGGGGGCATGGCAGGGGAGAAGTACCTCTCAGAGTCTAGTATTAGGGAGTGACTGCTGTGCAAGGAGGTTGATATAATTAAGGAGAAGAATCCTGAAGACAAAGAATTATGAAAAGTCTTCAATATAAATTTTGATAGTGACAAAAGTGATTATACAAGAAAATTATAAAGCTGGTGGTTGGTCTGCCTGAGACAACTAACAAAAGTTAGGGTCTCCTGTGGAAAACCCCATGAGAAAACAGAATGAGATGCTGAAGGTTGGGAGGGACCCCACTTTCTGTGTCTTTTTCAGACCTAAAAACATTAGTTGTGTTATTCCTATGTTAGACATTTTTTCTGTAGTGAGGGCGCAGTGGGTACAATGTGAAAACTTTATCATTTTTTCTATCAAAGACCTGATAGGCCCATTGGGGGACTATGTCAATATGATACGGTAACTTTGGGCTAGAAGTAAGCCCAGGAGAGGGCTTTGGACCTATCTAGGCAGGTCAGGGAGGCTATCTCTAGAAGTAGACAGCTTGAAGGATAAGTTAAATATAGAAAATGTATTTGGGACAGAGGAAATTGTATGAACAGAAACATGAGACATAGTGCAGGGAATCACCAGAATCTTGGTAGAAACAGGGTATAACTCGGGGGCAGAGAGTGAGGAGGAAGGAAGGTGGAGGCCTGTGTCATGGGGGCCTTGTGTACTAGTCTCAGGAATTTGGTCTTGGAGAACTTTAATCAGGGGAATGACACAATCAGCTTTAAAGTTTACACATGTCACTTTGGCTCTGATAGTGAGGAGCAGAGTTAATTTGATTAGGAGCTTTTTGGAGTAACAGAAAGAACATACATTTTTAAATCCAACAAGCTTGGTTATTAATGAGAGTTATTTAACACTGCTGTATACCAAGTTGTATCCTCTAAAATATGGGGATAAAAATATTACCGATTTTGTAGAGTTTTATAGATTTTTTTGTCACATAGAAAGCACTTAATAAATAAAAAGCCATTATTATTATTTATAATCATATTTGTTATTCTTTTTAGAAAGAGGTAAACTAATAGGAAGCTAATACAAACAGGGTCATGACAGACAAGAAGAGACAAAACCAGAGAAATTGTGAGGAGATAGGAAACATAAGATTCGCGAGCTGTTTGCATCCATAGGAAAGGGCATCAGAGAAAATAGCCCTTCAGGAAGAAGTGAATTTTTTTCTCACTCACTTTCCCTCCAGAAGAGGAAGGAAATTGGTTTAATATTAAGGATTACCTGCATGACAGAAATTGGAGAGAGGAACATGTAGAACTGCTGTGAGCTTAGGAAGGAAGGATGTGGAGGTGAACTGCATACAACTGAAATATCTGATCACAACCTGTGCTAAGTACCAACGGATGATGCCATTAGGTGGGATTTAATAAATAATTGTTAATGATGATAACGCCATTTAGTTTTTTTTAAATTTTATTGAATCATAATTCTGTACATTTGTTTATTGCAGCCCAATTCATAATTGCCATTTAGTTTTTTGAATATACAATTTACTTTTCTTTCTCTTTGCCTAAAGTGTCAAATGAAGCATTCATCTTTTTATTTCAAAGTATCTCAGCATCCTTATTCCTCTCTGTCCTGCTGACCCTCACAACTGCTTTAGGCCTTCCTAGTCATCCTATAGGCAAAATCACCCAGCATTTCCTGACTTCATTCTACTTTAAACTGTTAAATGTAGTAAGTACAAGGAGTATATTCATATATGATTAGTATGTATCTTCATTAGGCTGATTGTCTCGCATATATTGCTCTTATCTCTTCAACTACATGGGAAATTCCTAGAGTAACAGTAACTCCAAAACTTTATTTTTGGGTACTCTACCTAACACATTGATAGAGTAATAAATTCTTATTAGATCACTGCTTCAGAAATGTTTTGAAGTAGACGTGTCTGTTGCAAGAATTTTGCTCAGCAAATATTCTGCTTCACAGCCTTAGAGTTTAAGCAATTCATTATATGATAGCAAATGATTACTGGGAATAACAAATAAAAGTAACTGAAACTAAACTATCTTGACAGTCAAAATCAGAAGTTTCCCGTATTTTCATTGACTTCAAGAGTTTCTATTTTTTTTTTTTTTTTTAGGTAGCTGCAGAAGCTGTGAAGAGTTTCCATTTTTGTATCTTTGCTTTTATTGTCAAATAAGTGTTCTCACCTTTGAAAAAGGCCAATGAGATCTCAATGCAGTATAATGCCTGTGTGCCAAACGAAGGTTTTGTTTTTTTTTTAAGTGTGGAGGAGTTTTGATGATAGATATCTGCTCAAGACACAAACAAAATCCTTAATGGTTAAGCAGCTGGTGCCGGCACAACAATCCCTTGGTGTATTCTCTGTGTGGCCCCTACATCAAATGCAGACACTCATGATTCAGTGATTTTCCTTTTGGCTGCCAAAGTTGATCTGTTTCTTAATGTGTTATATCTAGGTTTGGGGCTGGAGATGAGAACAGGATATTCTCTTCCTCATTTTTGTGTTTTTGTTCTGCTTTAATATCTGTCAAGCACTTGTGTACGTAATGATCCTTGGTATCATCGGAGTAGGCAGGTAGGTGTAACTTTGGCTGATTAGGAAGAAGCATGCACAACATAATTCACATAGTTTTCTGATTCCAGTTTGTTTTGGGAAATTTTTTACTCAATAGCTTAGAGACGTTATCACAGGGAAGAACATGCAGATAGTTCTGTGTTGATAGACTAATTTGTTACGTGCAACTGTGAGTAAGCAGTCAGGTACAGATTCTTCACCTGCACTTCTCCTCTACTAGGAGCAACTCCGTGTCCTGTTTCCTACATCCTGCCCTGAATATACAGTAGAAGGACTTCCTGGGCAAAAGGTAGTTCTTTAAAAAATACCATTTTGCATCTCTGTGCCCACTGACTTATCCTTGGCGTAATTTTTTGCTGTGTACCCAAAGCACACTTAGAGTCCCCGAAAAGTACCTGTAGCTATTGTAAGCAGTACTGGAGACTTCGGTAGCTTAGAAAGAGAAATCATTGTAATTGAGTCCTAATTAGCTTACTCATCTCTTATGAAATTATAATCATATTTTGTCATTAAAGCGGGGACAGACTACACCGTTCTCTTGCCTTTTGTACTTTCAGAACACTACTCTGCAATTCACCAGTCCTATAGCCTAACACGAAGCCCTATAGCTGTGGCTGACACGAGGAGAATTCTAGTCAGGCCAGTGTTTGCATAATGAGTAATTTGACTATCTTTATTCAGTGACTCACTTTCTGGTAAAGGTACCTGGACTTGCAGAAGTAAATTGGCTTTTATAATAGTGTATAGTGGAGGGTAGGTATGGGCAGGGCAAGAAGGAGGCCAGGGGTTTAGGATCAAAAAGTTGTTGCCATACTTTTAGAAGTGCAAACGGTCCACATTAAGTATCTGTCATGACTTCCATAATGTATGCATTGTAATAAAAATATTTACTGTGGAAGTAGTACTGTTTGTTAGTTTTCATATTTAAGCCAGTAGAAGAAAAAATTGGGAGGAAATTGGCAAGAATTTACTGCAAAAAAAAAGCAGTTGGGTGGGAAATTGGCCAGAAGTATAAAAAAGTTGGGAGGGAACTATTAAGCAAAGAAATGAGTTAACAACTGTGTGAAGAATAAGCTTTATCATGCACATACCATATGACTGATTAAATTTGAATTTGACCTTTTAGTCTCTAGGTCTGATCAAATGAATCTGTAAGAACTTGAAGCATGGTCAATCCACCACTGTAGGAGAATTCATAAATGTTCAGTGGTGAGAACTGAAAAGAAAAAGGTGCCATAGGAACTAACATTTATATTCAGTAGCAGCAAAGATATAATGGACATACAGAACAGTTATTTTGAAAGGCAACAAACTACGTGTCTTAAACCAGAAAACCACACTAAATGACTGTACCTTGAACAACATATAGTTTTCTGTTGATGGGTAATAAAGTTTGAAAGCACTGGTACTTATTTAGCAAGAACCTTTTAAAAAAAAAAATCTATAGAACCTGAGGAAAGAGGAGTGCTATAGCATTTTAGGGACTAAACTTCCATTTTATTTCATTGATCCCTGGAACTTAAAAATAAATACTGGGTAACATCTGTGGACAGAAAATATATGAATTGGTCATTGAAGCCTCACTTTCCACTTAGTGAGTGGCATCTTTGTAGTCAAAGGGAAGATATGCTGAACTCCCACAGTGTGTGCTAGGCCTTAGGAGGTAAGCTCACACTTCTAGAAGTAATTACTAGGATGAAAAATGAGAGTTTTTGTGTTTCTAAAACCAAATAGCCCTAGGTCTCCTTGCCCCCACCCCCAGTAGGATTTGGGCAAGTCAATGGGGCAGTATGAATATAGTTATAATTGTCTGGGACCAAGGTATCTTGTGATTAAGTTTTCCAATGGTAAAAGCTATCTCATATCATACGTATGCCTGATGTTTCATCCATCTTAAAGACGTGGGATTCTAGACTTGGTGCCCATACAGTTTTCCATATTGTAGAGATGTGTAATTTATGATCAAGAAATAGCTAGCATGGGGCAGTGCCTGCGGCTCAGCGAGTAGGGCGCCGGCCCCATATACCAAAGGTGGCGGGTTCAAACCCAGCATCAAAGGAACTGCAAAACAAAAAATAGACGGGCGTTGTGGCAAGCACCTGTAGTCCCAGCTACTCCGGAGGCTGAGGCAAGAGAATCACCTAAGCCCAGGAGTTGGAGGTTGCTGTGAGCTGTGTGACACCACAGCACTCTACCCAGGGCAATAAAGTGAGACCCTGTCTATACAAAAAAAAAAAAAAAAAAGAAATAGCAAGCATGATGGGTCACTCCTATGATCCTCACCCTCTGCAGAGGCTGAGGCAGGTGTATTGCTTGTGGTGAGGAATTTGAGACCAGCCTGAGCAAGAGTGAGAGCCTGTCTGTGCTGAAAATAAGAAACAAAAATGATCTTACACTTATGTTTTAATAGAACGTTAGCCATGGAAAGGACCTCAGAAATTTCTGGCTAAATCTTAACATCTGTTCTGGACATCTCACTAGATTTCTGATTAGAGTCATAGAGAAATAATCCCAAAGACCTTCAAAGGGAGGAAACACTGGAGTTTCTAAAACTTGAGCACAAGTATTCTCCAGATAAAATAGCCCTTGAATGAGCAGATTATATTCCCATTATTGCCCTTCAGAATCAAGTCTATAATACCTACTTTTCATTTATAAGGTTTAGTTACCCTTGATTCAGATGGATAAATTAAAAAATTTGATTTCAACAAATATTTGTTAAACTCCTCCTATGGACACAGCACTGTATTAGGTGCTTAATGACTTTATAACTTACAGATATTTTGGTGAAGAATATATATAAATATATATTTTTTCTTATATAGAGAGAGATAGATAGATAATATATACATTAATTTAGTAAATATGAATGTAAACTTTTAACTAGAAAATACACCAAACTCTTGAGATATATGGGTGACCAACACATAATCCCTGTCCTCAAAGGACTTTCATTCTAGTGGAGAAGTTGAACAAGTAAAAACCAGTGCAGTTTAATAAGTTCTATGACATCCATTAATATATAGTACTTTTGTGCGTTTAGAGAAGTACCACTTAAACATGTTTTAGGAGGTCAGGGAAGGTTCCCCTGGAGGAAGGGGCATTTAAGCTGAGAGATGATAGATAAGTAGGAGTCATGTGAGTGAAGAAGAGTAGGGAGAACATTTCAGAAAGAGAACAAACTATAAAGGTCTGGAACCAAAAGAGAATATTGGTATCAGGGAGTTGTAGTCAGTTCTGCATGGCTGGGGTGCAGAGTGAAATGAGCTGGACCCAAGACAGCACTTTGCACTTTGGGGAGTAATAGGTAGTGCAGTGAAGCTGGAGTCTGGAAAAGGAAGAGCTATGAATGGGGAGAGGATAGTAAGAACAGTAAGATCTACTCTCTTAGCAATTTTCATGTGTAGAACACATTCTCATTGACTGTGCCATTACTTGTAGTCAGCACGCTGTGCAGGCACTCTCCAGAACTTACTCATACTGTCTAACTGAGATTTGTACCATTTGAACAATGTCTCCCCATTCTCCTCCACTCCCCATGCCAACTTTCTCTCTGGGGCAGTTGGGTATATAGTGGTGTCATTTGCTATAGCAGGGTGGTAAAGTGAAAACAATGTGCTCCATTTCCAAAGGGAACCTTCCAGGAGACTTGCCTGGGTCTAGAACTTGGGAGAAATGTGTGGGCTGGAGACAGACAGGAGTCCTCAGCCTGAAGATTGTAAATGATGTCATAGGAGTGAATGATCTCACCAAAGGAGAGTCCAGTAAGAGAGGACTGAACCAAGGACAGATCACTAATGAGGATCAATACTTGGGAAGGTATCCAGAGAAAAGGGGGTTCTGTGAGGGAGACCAGTGTGGAGACTAAGGGACAGGAGGAAAGAAATCCAGGAGTGTATGATGTCACAAAGGGAAGGAAAGAACGTTTTAAGTGATAGGGATTACTCAGTAATTACACCTGCTTTGGCAACATCAAAAAAGATTCGTAAGAACCCATTAGATCAATTTCCTTGATTTTACAGAAACTTGTGCAAATCAATAGGGAAAACATGCCCAATAGTGAAAAATGGGCAAAGTATATAAGCAAACAATTCATTAAAATTTTAAAGCTATTTAGCATGTAAAAAGTGCTCAACCCAATTCATAATTAGAGAAAAGTAAATGAAAACAACAGTGATAATGCCTAAATAATAAGAAGGAAGCCAGAGGAGAGAGAGCCGTGTCATATTCATGCAGAAGAGAAAAAGGATGTCTTTGAGCACAAGGAGACAGAAACCATGAAATATGTTTGGAAGATGAGGCTCAGGGTACTATACCCTCTTTTGATGATGTAGGATGAATAAAGAGAAGATATTTTGGATACAAATGTTGAGTTAGAGTGTGATAGGAAGTCGAAGGACTTCATATACAGTCATTCATTCAAAATTATTTGAGCAACTATTGTGTGTCAACCATTATTCTAGAAACCTAGGACACAGTGATAAACAGGACAGCTTCAGAAGTGATCCAGGTAACCAAAACACTTGTACACCATAGCATTTTGAAATAATAACAATAATAATTAAAGAAACAGTCAAACTGTGCCCCAAAGTATTGTACCAGTTTACACTGCACAAGCAATGTATAGGAGTCCACTTGCTCTACATCCTGGCTAACACTGGGAATAGTTAATCTATTCAAAAATTTTAGGCATTGTAATAAATGTGTAGTGGTTTAAATTTGCATTTCCCTAACAACTAATGATGCTGAAATCTTTTCATGTCCATATTTGTGATCCATTTCTCTCCTGTGATAAAATGTTTATTCAAAAAAACAAAACCAAAAAAACCAGACAGTTCCTACTCTCATGTACCTTTCATTCTCTTTAAAGAGGACAGGTTCTAAATAGGTAAGAAAAAAATCAGTAACACTTTTTTTCAGTATTAAGTACAGTAAAAACAAAAAGAAGATGATGAATAGGAATAGATGACAGGAAGGCTGCTTTCCTGGACTTCATTCTCTCTCCTGGCATCCTAACTACTCCTTCGTTTGTGCAGCCATTTATTTTTGTTTGTATTTCCAGTGTAGTACTCATTGCTTTATTATAGAGTAATATCCCTAATGAAGTTGATGGTATCTGTCTTCCTATTTCCCAGGAAAATAAGAGACAAAAACAAAAAAGAGGTAGCAGGACAGAAGGTCTTCATTTTACTTTCCTGTTCTCTATCACTGGTGAAATACAAACCTCATACAGCTCTTTAGCTGTGGAGAAGTTTGGGAAGCCTGGTGTTTACTCTTCTAGCCCTTGGAGCACAGAAGAGTACCCTGGGAGGAAAGCAATTGGGCCTATAGTGTCCTCTATGGTTGCTTTTCTTTGTTGGGGGAAATGCCATAATCGAAACAATAAGTTAGGAAGATTCGTGTAGTGTCAATACCTAACCTGGAGGGGCGTAATGAAGATAGTGCGGTTAGAAGTTTATAAAATAATTGTTGTTCCCATTATAAAGAAAAATGGGTGAAAACTTCAGACTTGTTCAAGATCAAATGTCTCATAATTGGTGGGACTGGTGACAGCACCCAAATTTTCTGTACTCACCTTTTTGCCATGCCCTGTAAATGTTGCATCTTAGAAAAGAAATTCTGTCTTCTAGTCTAATTATTTGTCCTTTGAACATTGCTGACTTTAGTTAGAGCTTTAGGCTAGTTAATTTGACTATGATTATATTGGATTACTAAACCATGAAGACTATAAATTTGCCATTTGTATGCGAGATTATAATGACAAAGATTAATGAACTAAAGGCATAGGGAATTCCATGACATAATTTTGAAAGATATTTGCAGGATATTTTTTTTCATATAAATGATGCCTTCAAGCTACCATAATTGTAAATAGATGAATATTAGGATGATTCTAAAACACTTAACATGTTAAATAAGTCAGGAGATTTCTTTCCAGATCTTGTTTCAAATTATCTTTTTTTTTCCTCTGCCCTTGGGCAAAATCTCTTCTTCTTGCATCATAATCTCAAATTTAAACTCTGGGAGTCCAAGTAGATGGGCAGTCACCACAGGGTGGTTGAAAATCTGTTCAGAGGAAGTTGATTAATTCATGTTCCAAAGTCAGCTCTTGAGAGAATAAGGGTAAGGTAGGAACTTCAGAGGTAAGTGTGGGTAGGGAATGAAGCCCATTACTTTTCTTTTTATTTATTTACTTATTTATTTTTAAATCATAGCTGTGTACATTAGTGCATTCATGGGGTATTTCTTACAGTACTGAATTACAAAGCAGGAGACTTAGTTGCAAAAGACCTAGAAAACTGTCAGGAAATCCAGCAGGACCAGGTTCAAGATGACGTGTACGGTAGCGATGAAGTGAAGTACTGAGAAAAGACTTCTTTGTCAGGGAGTGGCTTTGTCTAGGCATTTTGGGTAGGCAAATCTAGAGGAGATAGTTAAGGAATTTGCAGCTCCTAAGTGCCAGTTTCTTAGACCAATTGGGTCGAAATCATTGAGAGAGCTTTCAGAAACTAGATTTTTAAGGGTCATTTGAGAGAGTTTATAATGTTAGGCCCAGAAATATATGGTTAAATGCGTCTAAGGTAGAGGCAGATTAAGATGAATAAGATTCTTTGTTTTGGGGCGGTGCCTATGGCTCATGGAGTAGAGTGCTGGCCCCATATACCAAAGGTGGTGGGTTCAAACTTGGCCTTGGCTGAACTGCAAAACAGAAAAATAGCCAGGTGTCGTGGCGGGCCCCTGTAGTCCCAGCTACTTGGGAAGCTGAGGCAAGAGAATTGCCTAAGCCCAGGAACTGGAGGTTGCTGTGAGTTGTGTGACGCCACAGCACTCTACTGACGGCGAAGTGAGACTCTGTCTCTCTATAAAAAAAAAAAAATTCTTTGTTTCAAGTGTCTTTTCTAACTTCACCTCATTAGGGACATTTACCAAAAACACTTATCAAATCACTGCACTCTGCAGCTGTTCTTTTGCAAATGCTTGAGTTACTAGTTTTCCATTACAAATATAGGCCTATACCCATACAGAAATAAAATCTAAAGAGGCTTAGAGGTATCAACAGAGTTACATATATACTCAATTTCACACATAGAGTATGTGTAACTGAATGTTAAACAAGAGTTTAATATTGAGGACAAAAAGACTATATAAAATCTATCATATTAGTACTGTTCATACTTTTTTGGTTGAGTTCAGTAACAATTATGGTGGAATATGAGTTTTCTGCTCTAAATTTCGTAACTATCAGTGAAGGAAAATCTTTTTCATTTAAGTTGAGTAAAAGTTCTTACTTCTCATGTTTTCTAACAGAGATGAATCTTTAGTCAGTATTTCTGTATATAGCTATTTGGAATCATGCTTGCCTTAGGTCCACAAATGCTGTTTTCTAATAAATGGAACCTCAAGTTTAATTTATAAATTTATCCGTGTCTGGTTTCTGCTGTGGACGTTTACCTCTGTTGATAATGTCACATAGAGCTACAGCACCCTTAAATACATGTTCACATGTACAATAGCTACGTGCAAAAATGTTATTTCATCCTTTGTCTATCTCTCTAGTACTTCTTGGCTGTCCTACATTCTCTCACACTCTCTACCCATTCCCTCTGCTTTCCCCACATGGATTTTCTGCACCCCTTTTCCCATTTTCCTTGAGCATTAATCTCAATACAGTGCTTAGTAATTATTAAATACTAGTGACTGTGGCATTACTCACTCAGTGATTCACAAAGGCATACTTTATTAAATTGCATTACTTCTGAAGTTCATGTTTCTTTAACCCAAGTTTCTCACCAGCCTCCCTTACCACAAGCATCCATATTTTCAAGGTTGTTCCAAAGAGTGATAAGCCAGCCATAAAACAAGGTTTATGGTTATTTTCCTATCTACAAAGTCACAGGAAGCTCAAATGTTCTCAGTAAATATTGCAAAATTACACAGAACCATTAAATATAGTACTCCGCCCTTTCTTTAAAAAAGTTCTCTAACACCCTACACTTTGTATCATTGCCCTGTTGTATGTGCCAGTCAGACTTAATGAGCTTAATATTAGCAATTCCTCCATAACAACACTGTTTGTTTGGTCCAGTTGAGTAATGCTAAGGTGATGAAGTTAAGTTGCTTTAAAAAACTTAAATTTAAAAACATTTATGTGGAAAGTGCATATATCACATTGAGGATGTTATACACTCCTTAACAATAAAACAAGCTAATCTTTATTGCACACTCATTATAGTATTACTTTGACCCTCTCCATTACTCTTTATCTAAGTATTTTTCAAGTGCTTTACAACCTCAAACAGACCTAATGTGTTGTATGCACAGAATCCTTTGAAGTTAACATTTGCCTTTCAGACTAGCATGTTGTAAAGGCAGTCAATCAGAAGAACAAGTATCTAGATGAGCAGCTCAAACACTAATAGTTATAGTAATCATAAGTTTAAATGCCAATAGATAGATTTATGGGTCCTGTCTGAATTCTCCTGAGTAAGAGTAGATTCAATATTTTTGCTCCCAGGTGATTCTTATAATTGGTCCAAGGACCACACACGAAGAGCTAGGGCTACAGATATTTGATTTTCTCTATATAAACCATGCTGAGAAAATTGTTAATAATTGAAATTGAAATTGCAGTGGAGGAAGGTTTGAAAGAGAGGGTTTCCAGGGTCTTTTTCAACAAGAGAATTAATTGAATGCAATATTAAAAAAGTTATATTTGATTTAAGACTAAGATTGTTTTTATTTAAATCTCCATAGTTAATTTTTATATTAGAGGTCTAATCGTATCCAGTGTCGTAATTCCAATTAATGATTTCCCCCAACAATTTTTGTGGATGACTTGGACGGGCCCCAAGGGATGGTGCAGTATAAGCAAAGAGAATGGAATTTGTCTCTGTATATAAGGTTCTGTTAGTAGTACATGCGCTCATAGTGTAGCTTGTTAAAAACTCATGATAGCACCAAGTACCATAACTCTTTTTAGATTAAACTTTCACAGAAGGGAAAAATCTACCGTGAAAACCAACACCCTTAAGATAAATATATTGCCAGATTTGAGTGCCCTTAGTAGTCAGCAAAGATAAATGTTTAACAGTGCATACAAAACGAAGTGCTTTATGTTAAATCAAATAGAGAAAGCCAAACACAAAGAAATCTACACATGAACAATAAACTTGGTAATCACAACAGGTACTCACATTAATAGCAGGATATGGGTATTACTAATGTATTTGGTTTTAAAATAATGGGCTTAATCACAATTCTCCTCAATTTACCTACTCAATTTACTCAATTTTGTTTCATTTTGGTCTCAGAAGCTTCATATTAATTATGTTCCCTGAGATACTTGTTAAAGTTGTCAAAATGTACACATTTCTCTTCATACATGATTTCAGTCCAGAAAAGGAGGCCAATTACCCTGGCTTAGAACATCAAGATTTGCAGATGCAGGAATCTTTTATTCTCATACGTTCTAAAGATAATTTCTTTCAGTAGCATCTATTCTGAACAGGAAACTTTTGTGTGACAACATTGCTTTATTCTTTACTGCATTGTTTGGGGCTTAGATAAATTCTCAATAGGACTCTCACCCATCCTTCTCACAAGCATTCTTCCACAAAATGTCAAACTTCAGGCAGTCACTGTTATGAATGTGATATGTATATTTCTGATCCATTTATATGAATTTATACCCATCCATACCTATGGTTATTGATGAACAATGTTTAGTAGTTTTGTGTGGCTTTAAAATTTATGTAAATAATATGTATACTTTATACATATTATTCTTCACCTTGCTTTCTTAGCTCCTATTACCTGTTTGGGATCTGGCTATACTGCCTTGATATATAGAAATCTAGTTCATTCTTTTTTTACCTGCTGTATTATACTATTAATGGGTCACATTTAATTTATTCTTTCTGCTGCTAATGAACATTTAGATTGTTCCAGGATTTTACTCAATACTGCAAAGAAAACTTTTGAGTATTTCTCCTTTGTATGTAGGCAAGAGTTTCCTGGTTTATATATCTAACAGTTGACTTGCAAGGCCATAGGTTACATGTGCACATTTAAAATTTCACTAGATACATTCAAATTGTACTTTAAGGTGGTTTTAGCTATACTAATTTGTAGTCCTGTCAGCTGTTTATGAGAGTTCCCACTTCCACATATATTTGAAGGCGCTTGTTATTGGCAGATAGTTTTATTTTTGCCATTGTTCTGTACATCAGAATGTCTATTATTCTACCTCTATTGTTCTAATTGGCAGTTCCCTGGTTACTTGCGAAATGATGCTTATTTTCATGTTTGCTAATCATTCTGATTTAATATCTTTTGATCATTTTGTTTTGTTGTTTTTGGTAAGTTATTGTGGTAGCCATGAGACTCTTACAGACCATTGCTACAGGGAATATAATTGAAGTTGCTATGTATTAAAATACTTCACTGTGTTTGTCTTGAGACTTCTCTTTCTTTATGAAGGAATGAGTATAGAAGGGATACTAAAGCAGATATGTATTTGGGAGGCATGAGATTTCTTTATTAGCTGAGTTTCAGCTCACAAATGATTTTGCTAAACCTTCCTTAGACTTCACAGTTTAGGTGACTTTGCTAACAACTTCTCCTTCACTCAGGGACTGAATTTGCACTGCGGTATCCCAATCATTCCTGCCTTCTTCCCTGTTTCCTATAGGTATTTCTTCTAATGAAATCCTTGCACATTTAATACCGTTTTGGCTCTTGCAACTTGGAGGACTTCAACTAACATTGTTATCTATATTGCCTTACCATCCTTTAGTGTGGTGTCTTTTGTTGTAGAGAGTCTTTTAATTTTCATGTGGTTAATTTCATCCATATTTTCCTTTAGGATTTGTACTTTTATATTTCTAAGACATCCTTTCTAAGAAAAACCATAAATATATTCTTCTATATTCTCAATATTTTAAAGTTTCATTCTATAGATAATTTGAACTAATTTTTATATATGATGTGAGTTAGGAATATAATTTGTTTTCCATATGGAAATCTACTTGTCTCAAGATAATTTTTTGAGTAGTCTCTCTTTTTTCTAGAAATTGTCATTTTTAACACCATTATGCTATTTTCTGATTTATTCATGGGTTTGTTTATGGAATACTGTTGCCTTTTATATCCAAGAGTTTTGCATCCATGGATTCAACTAATCATGCATTGAAAATACTCCAGGAAAAAAAGCATCTATTTTGAACATATACATACTTTTTGGTCATTATTCTCTAAACAATACAGTATCACAGCTATGTACATAACTTTTATACTTTATTAGGTATTATAAGTAATCTAGGGGTGACTTAAAGGAAATGGGAGATATGTATAGATGATATGCAAATATGCCATTTTATATGTATAAGGAACTTGAGCATGGATGTTGGCATCTGCAGGGAGTCCTGGAACCAGTCCCCCACAGATACTGAGAACAACTTTATTTATTCTATCATCTATCTACATTGTATCTACTTTTAAAACAATAATAACTTCATTATTTAACTTTGTTTTTTATGTAGGTCAGGGAATTTCCCCTGGTGAGGTATCATAGTATCTCAGCTGGCCATAAAAACAAGTGAGGGCCAGAATCAGGGAAGCTGGGCAAGGGAAGGCACAGTGGATCTCCCATGCATGGAGCAAAAGCTCTCTTCAAGCCTGCTCCTTTGTTAAGTTGTCCTCTGTTTCTCCATGAGATTGTAGCCTCTTGAAATAGACACTATCTCTTAATCATGTCTGTGTTACCTCAAATGCTTCATTCACTGATTGGAACATACACACCTACAATAATTTAAGCCTGTTCTGTCTCCCAAAGCATAGAGCAAATCAGAGTCCTCCCTTTGCTTTTGGGAACCTCACAGTCTTTGAGGGTAGAGATGTGTAAGGACAAGAAGAAAACAGATGATGCAAGGAACAGAAAGGCATGGCTGTCAGGGAAGGCATCAGAGACTTTTCAGAGGACATTAAATTTATGTTGATCTTGAAGGACTTTGTCAGATGAAGTAGAGGACAGGCATTTTAGAGAGGATAAACAGGAGATACAGAGCATAGAATGATAGAAAAAGGTAGGTAAGTTTGGAGAACTATAAAACTTCAGTGTGGCTCCAGGGTAAGGTGACTACAGGGGAATGCTGGGCTGAAGTCTGAAGAGGGAAGCTGGGAAAAGTCTTGTATGTGCAGGTTTGGACTTTATTCTGGAGTGTACCTGGATCCAATATATATGTTTTGGGTTGTTTTAATTTAAGCAGGGTGTGACATGATCAGCATGAATGAATGAACAACTTGAATTGTTTAAAATAAAGTGGATCAGAGAGTTTACTGCCTTTAAAGTTACGCTTCAAACAAGCTATGCTTTAATCAACTTACAAAAGAATGGGCATTTCCATATTTTAGGGTCATGGGACATTAGTAATCATTAATAAGCATTATTGATGAGTCACTGTTATGTTATGTAACAGTATTGAAGAAGATGAATCTTCAGAAAGTGGAAAACCTGAGCCCTTAAGAACTCTGTTTCTTCTACATATGTTTTACTTTTATAAGAAGTGGTAACCTAATTCAGAAAGAAAAGCACCATCTCATTTTACTTATGGAGGATACTCTGTCTTAGAACCGTAACAGTGGATGATAGGGAATATATGCATATGTGCATATGTCTGTATACATAGTATACACATGTACATAAACATATGTGTATATGCATATATACACATGTGTGTGCACATATAGGTATGTAAATTCAAGAATATATGCAAATGTATACAGCCATATCATTGTATAATTGATTCTTTAACAACACAGGTTTCAACTGCAAGCATCCACTTATGCAGATTTTTTTTAATTTCAAAATAATATGATGGTACAAATGTTTAGGTTACATTTTTTTCAATTATAAGGTAAAGTTCAAATTGTAGTTGAGCCCTTCACCCAGGGGGCATGCTGAATATCCTCACATTGTGCACATTAGGTGAAATCTCCTCAATCACCCTCCCTTTTCTTTTTCTCTTCTCCCTTCACTTCTCTCCAATTTGATAGACAATGTTTTATCATTTTTGTGGGTGTGTAATTGTTTGTATATTGGTTTAATATTAGTATTGAGTACCCTGGGTATTTTTTTTTTCCACTCTTGAGATACTTTACTAAGAAGAATGTGTTCCAACTCCATCCAGGTAAATGTAAAGAGATACAAAGTCTCCATCTTTTCTTATGGTTGAATAATACTCCATGGTATACATATACCACAGTTTGTTACTCTATTCATGGGTTGATGGGCATTTGGGTTGTTTCCATGACTTGGCAATTCTGAATTGAGCTGCAGTAAATATTCTGGTGCAAATGTATTTGTGTTAAAATGATTTTTGTTCTGTGTAGATACCTAGTAATGGAATCATGGGATCAAATGGAAGGTCAACTTTTAGCTCGTTAAGAATTTTCTATACTTCTTTCCATAAAGGTTGTATTAGTAATCCCACCAGCAGTGTAGAAGTGTTCCCTTCTCTCCACGTCCATGCCAACATCTGCAGATTTGGGACTTTGTGATGTGGGCTAATTTTATTGGAGTTAGTTGATAACTCAAAGTGGTTTTGATTTGCATTTCTCTGATGATTAGGGATGATGAGCACTTTTTCATGCATTTGTTGACCATTTGTCATCTTCAGGGAAGATTCTGTTCATGTCACTTGCCCCCTTATATATGGGGTTGTTTTCTCTTTTGATTACTTGAATGTTAGTTAATTTGAGTTCACTATAGATTCTATCTGGTCAGATTCATAATACGCAAAAATCTCCCATTCCAAAGGCCGTCTGTTTGCTTTAGTTGTGGTACCCTTAGCTAGGCAGAAACTTTTTAGCTTCATTAAATCCCATTTACTTATTTTTGATGTTGCTGTAAGTGCCAGAGGTGTCTTCATAAAATCTTTCCCCAGGCCAATATTGCCAAGCATTTCCCCCACACTCTCTTCTAGAATTTTTATTGTTTCATGGCTTAAATTTAAATCTTTTATCTAGCAAAAGTCAATTTTTCTCAGTGGGGAGAGATGTGGGTTTGGTTTCAGTCTTCTACACGTGGCTAACCAGCTCTCCCAGCACCATTTATTAAATAGGGATTCTTTTCTCCAGTGCATGCTTTTGTTTGGTTTATCAAAGATCAAATGGCAAAATGTGGTAGGTTCGCCTCTGTATTCTCTATTCTATTCCATAGATCTACATCTCTATTTTTGTGCCAGTACCTTGCTGTTTTGATCACTGTTGACTGGTAGTACAACCTAAAGTCTGCTAATGTGGTGCTTCCAGATTTGTTACTTCTAAAAATTGTATTGGCTATTCGGGGTTTTCCCTGGTTCCAGTACTATTTTTTCAAGTTCTTTGAGGTATGACATTGGTGCTTTCATGGGGACTGCATTAAAGCTGTAGAAGCTTTGGGTAGCATGGACAGTTTAACAATGTTGATTATTCCGAGCCACAAATGTGATATGTGCTTCCATTTGTTAATGTCGTCTGCTCTTTCTTTTCTCAGGGTTTCATAGTTCTCTTTATAGAGAATTTTCACATCCTTTGTTAGATATATTCCCAATTTCATCTTCTTTGGAGCTATTGTAAAAGGTATAGAGTCCTTGATTTTATTCTCAGCTTGACTGTTGCTGGCATACATGAAAGCTATTGATTTGTGGGCATTGATTTTGTATCTCAAGGTGCTTCTATATTCCTTGATCCCCTCTAAGAGCTTTGTGGATTTTCTTCCATCTCTACCACCCCAAGACAGCAAGACCAGCTCCTTCCCTTCTTTCTCCTTCCCAGTCTGCTCAGTATGAAGATGAGGGTGAAAACCTTTATAATCCATGAAAAACTTTAGGTCTATACTTACACTTAATGAATAATAAATACATTTTCTTTATGATTTTTCTTAATAACATCTTCTTTTCTCTATTTTATTTATTGTAAGAATACAATATATAATATACATACAAAATATATACTAATTGACTATGTTATCAGTATAGTTTCCAGTCAATATTAGGCTATTAGTAGTTAAGTTTTGAGAAGTCATAAGATATGTATAGATTTTTGACTACACAGGAGTTAGTATGCCTCACCCTCGTGTTTTCTATAATTGCTATTTTGGAGAACAGATGTGATAATAACTGTCTATATGTATTATATGTGTAAGTGAAGGTAATATTTTCTAGATCATTAAATTTCTTCCAGAGAGGCCTGGAAAGGGATCCAAAGGCCAACCCCATATATAACCTCCACGTATTGGTTTATGATTTTGCCTATAGCTTATGTTTTCCTGAAATGTAACTTGCTTGTAACCCATCAGGGAGTTTTGGCCTTAATTGCTAGCTGCTCATTGTCCTCTGTACTTGGTGCCATGCAATAAATGTCCCTTTCTCTTCTTGCTAAAAAAAAAAAAATCTATCTATCTATCATCTATCTATAGAGATATATATACACACACACACACAACAATAATTAGCTTTTCTCTATCCTACCAAGAACTATTTAGAAATTAAAATGGAAAACGAATAGTTATTCAATTCACAATAATAGCAAACCTTAAAATATTTAGGAATAAATCTAAAAGGAATTTATAGGATATAAAGGAAGGAAGGAAACTGTAGACTCTTATTGCACAAAAATAACTCTTAATAATTAAAGAAAAATTCATATCTGAAGTAAGATCTGAATTAATGGAAAGATCATGATTTTAGTAAAATTTAGCATCTTAAAAATATGAACTCTATCCAAGTATGTGTACATTCAATAAAATTACAAATACATCTCAATGAGGTTGTTTTGGGAATTTTGTTAAAATTAAATTTTATATGATGAGGAAATTTAAAAAGTAGTTCAGAGCCCATGCTTTGTAGACATCCTGGCTATATTATTTCTTACCTGTGTTATCTTTGGAATGTTATTTATCCTTTATTAAAGATGAGCGTCAAACATTGCCTGACACTTGGCTAATGTATGTTTGTTATTTTATCATTATGTGTGATTGTTGTGGATATTATTAAATGGAAGACTAAATTACTAAAGAGCCAAAATATTAATCACTAAGAATTATGTTAAATCCTGCTTAGAGCCATCAAAAAACCAAAAACCTCAACAGGGTATTAATATGTGAATGGAAAAATAGATCAGAGAATCCAGAAATAGATCTTAATAAATATAATATTATCACAGATAATGGATGATATATGAATCAGTCAAAAAATTATTCATTTAATAAATCATGACTGATATCCAAATTTAAGAAAATGAGGTTGTATTCTTGTCTTCCATCATACAGTCTAAACATATATCATAACTTAAATACATTTTTAATTAAAAAGAACAATAAATATTTCAAAAGAAAATTTAGGATACCATATGTGTATAACCTAAAGATTGAGTAGTACATATTAATAAAGTAGGAATTTGTCACTTGGAATACTATCTGGGGGGAAAAACAGCCCAAGCATAGGAATTCTAATTTCAGATAGATATAATGACTATATGAAAAATTAAAATTTTACTTATGATATATGGTCTATGGATAGTGGAAAAAAAAAGGAAAAATGTTTTTAACATATGCAGCAGAAAAGGTTGTCAGTATCTATGACATGCAAAGAAAAATAATTTGGTAGACAAAAATCCAATAAAAGTCATTTCATGCAAGAACAAATTCACATGACTAGTAAATATTTAAAATTTCATCCATATTGGCTCGGTGCCCATGGCTCAACGGGCTAAGGCGCCAGCCACGTACACCTGAGCTGGCAGGTTCGAATCCAGCCTGGGCCCGCCAAACAACAATGATGGCTGCAACCAAAAAATGGCCGGGCGTTGTGGCGGGCTCCTGTGGTTCCAGCTACATGGGAGACGGAGGCAAGAGACTCGCTTGAGCCCAGGAATTGGAGGTTGCTGTGAGCTGTAATGCCATGGCACCCTATCCAGGGTGACAGCTTGAGGCTCTGTCTCAAAAAAAATAAAATAAATAAAAAATAAAATAAAATTTCATCCATATTAAGGTAAATACAAATTAAAAGAATTAAGGTGTGATATCTACTGTTGGTGATAATTGCGAGGAAAAGGGTACCCTTAAAAACTTTCTGGTGAAAATATAATATTTTTTAAAGGAATATGGTAGTATCTTTTAAAGATAAAAAATATATACATTTGATTTATCCATCCCATTCATGAGAATGTATCCCTTAGAAATAAAATAAGAAAAGCATAGTGAAATGGTATTATTGGTAGGTTTGTTTTTTTTTTTGAGAGGAGATAGCAAATGCCAAGGAAGACTGTATAGTAGTTAATAGTGGAAAATGTGAGATATAAAATCTTATACTTCCAGTCTGATCTAGTCCAGACTGCAAATAAATGTGAGCAAATGAATTTAAGCAAAGAATTGCCTAAAGGCAGCCTGTATCATCTACTTTCTTATTACAGTATTCTGATGTTGACTCATCAAGAAGTGGTGTTGATCACTAAAATATTTATGTCTCTAACTATGTATTTTTTTATTCAGTAGTATATAAGTCAATTAGCAGAAAGTGTAGGGATTAAAAAATACTTTTATTTGTCTTTACCACTGAAACATTCTAGTGGAAATTTCTTACCAACTGTTACACTGTCATCCTAAATCAAGATACAATTTCTCAGAAAAAAGAAGGCAAAGAGTTTGCATCTTTTCCCTCAATTCTTTTGTAATAAGGTAATATGATGAATAAAAATATTATAGTTACAATTTAGCATTGTTAAATAAAATTAACTCGCCCTCTCCACAGTGATGGTGCTTGGAAGGTGAGGCAAGAAGTCAGGGTCCTTTTTGGGAACATCATGTAACTTTATCTCACTCTTATGAATCTTGACTTTTTAGTTTGAATGCACATGGATACATACATAGCAATTTCAACAACAGTACATCTGGCAAGGTCAGGCAAACCTTGGACTTGGATTTCTGGTTCTAAGTCCAGTGTTTTTTCCACTGATTATCCCTTCTACATTCCCTATAATAATATGTTAATAAAGGCTATGTGATTAGTCCTTAAGGTTCTACTTTTCCTCTAATGGTAGAAGGGGACATAATATTGGCTTAATGTTCTACTCAAGGCCAAACAGATCACTGGTAAGTATCTCATTTTAAAATTTCAAGAATCACCAATGTTTGCGCGTTTATAATGGACCTTATATTAAGTTACTTCAAATTTTTACAGCTGTTAAAGGAAGATACTGTTATCCTCATTTTACAGATAGAGGTCCACAAGAGACTTGCCCAAAGTTATTTGTCCAGTCATGGACACAGGACTAGAAAACAGATCATTATTGCTCTTTGGCCAATGTTGCTACTCGTGTTTTTCATTTTGTTTAAAGATTTATTTTAGAATAGAAAATATTCCACTTGGATTGTCACATTTTATTTGATTACTTTGTATGTAGTGACTTGCTTTATAAATACCATTTACTTAATTTTCGTACTTAACATCCTTTATCAAATGTGAACTATTATTTAATCCAGACTTTGGTTAGAGGAGTTGAGCCATAGACCTGTTAAGTAACTGACATTTCACAAAAAGCCTGACAGACCAGGGTTCAAATTCTGGGTCTCACGTTATCCCATTCAGTATTCCAGCTTTGTTACTTATTGAGCAACCACTACAAGCACAGTTTATGTGACATCTGATAGTGCTCACAATGGGTTTCACAGGTGTAATTCAGATTTCAACTCACCAGTGACGGAGGAGCAAGGACGCTTGGATGCAGTCCTCTGTGGCATTATCCCAGCGTGCACACAGCTGGAAGCTGGCCCCTTGTGGGACAGGTTTCACACTGAGAGATCTCATTCCTTCTACAGGAGAGTGAGGCAACCATCTCTCCAGGCAGGCCTGGGGCTCTCCTGGGATGCAGGCATGGCTTACTGCGAGTGCTGAAAAGACCGGGCACTGGGCCACAGTACACTATTATATGTATCCAAGATGAATATTGCCCTGAAAACGAGCAATCAGAGTAGCCTATGGTTATATTCGAACCAGAGTTACACAGTACCATCTAGCATTTCCGTCCCTGAATCCCTCACCTTCTTAAGCATTTTTTCCTTTTTCTCAACTAGCTTCAGTTAGGATTTGAAGCATGATGGGACCATTGGAATGCTGTTTCTGCTCCTCTTTGGAGGAATTTGATGTTTGAGGTATTTGATCTGAGCATGGAAAGCCTGAGCTCATGCCACATATATATATAATTTTATTATATATATATAATTTTGTTTCACTCTATTCATGTGGGAAAGAAGGAAGAGAAGAATATTTTCCTTCTCCCCCCTCCTCTTTCTTTGACTGGGTTAAAATATGAATATTATATACTTCTAAGAGAGAAATGTGGCTGCATCAACCTGTTGTTTATTCTGTTTTGAGAAAATGGATGTAATAAAATTATGTTTGTAGTCTTTGGGCATTTATATTTAGTAGGGATATTTATTTATTTTTTGAGACAGAGTCTCACTTTGTCACCCTCAGTACAGTGCCTTGGCATCACAGGTCACAGCAACCTCAAACTCTTGGGCTTAAGCCATTCTCTTGTCTCAGCCTCCCAAGTAGCTGAGACTGCAAGGTGCTCGCCATATTGCCTGGTTATTTTTAGAGACAAGGTCTCACTCTGGCTCAGCTGGTCTTGAACCTGTTCAGTCAATTCACCCACCTCAGCCTCGCAGTGTTGGGATTATAGGCAAGAGCCAGGGTGCCCGGCCCCAGTAGAGATATTTATTAAAGTGGATACTATAGTTCCTTATCTTCTATTTCTTGTCTTTCTCTTGACCTTTCTTATCTCTTCTATTCTGCCAGTATCTTCTTTCTTGTTTTTCTTATTTATAGATACCAGCTTCTCCTGACCATTATTCCCTTTCCATTTTTCTCTCTCCTCTGTATTCTTTTCTTCCTTCTCTTCCTATATGAACCTCTTTCTTTGTAACTTAATATGTGATTGACTTCTCTTCCCTCCTCCTCTCTTACTTCACTCCATAAATCTTCGTATTAAATGCTTGCCGTGGACCAAGATTCTGCATCCTCTACATTTATAATGCATTCCCTAAAGTTAACTATGTCATAATCATACTATGCAGATAACTACTGATATTTTAAATTTAAAAACTATTTCAAAATTTCAATTGATTTAACTAATGCAATGTTGAATTCAAATTTGAAAATAAAAAGGAAAACTAATATTTTCAGCAACCTCTAGCTTTTAAATAATCTTGGAAGAAACCCAAATGCCCATCACGAATTAACCCAAATTAACCCACGAATGGATTAATAAATTGTGGTACATGTATACCATGGAATACTATGCAGACTATACAGTGTATCTTAATATAGTCACCTTGAACTATTAAAAAAAAAAAGTGATTTATTCCAAATTTGTTTGAAATGATTTGCTCTTATTGCTAGGATCAAGGAGTTTCTATCTGCGAGTGTTTACAGAGTTACAAATTATCTCCCATTCTGAGATGGGAGCTCCAGACAGCCCTGAGGAACCTACATTGATTCTTCTGCCTCTCTGTAGACAGAGTGGTAAGAATTACAGAGCTCCGGGAGGATGAGCGCCCTCAAACACCGGAGGAGATAAGCTGAGCCCACACAGCTGCTTTTGTGGTAAACTTCACAAGGCCACACCCGCCAACACTGGTTGATTGGCTGGCTAGCCCATCTTCATATTGTGTCGTGTGACACTTTTCTTTAAACAAACAAACACAAAAATTCTGTTGGCAAATGATTTCTGCCTGAATCTATAGAAACAATATTTCTCTAGTGATCTCTTTGTTCCTCTAATTGTTTTTTTCATTGATCCGTTTTCCTGATCATTGAGCATTTTGCCAAGATGGTCTAGAATCTGTTCCTCTAGCAAAGGAGACATGTCCAATTTCATTAGCACCTTTAGAATTACATGACAAATTCTGAGCAATATAGTTCAGTTATTTTTAGTATGATTTATTGCTCCTATTTGATTTAGGTGGGTAGGGGTCAGAGATTCATAACACGCTGGCTACCACCTCGTCTCCAGCCAAAGGCCTTTAGCAGACCTACAAAATGATTGCTAAGTGGCTAATCTATTAACAATCTTCTTGAAAATGTAATTGGCCTTTTGTTGAATCATAATTTTAATGGTCACAGAGAGGTCAGGAATGGAAATAGAATTAATGGTGATCTTAGGAAGGACACTAAACTTCACACCTTCCACCGTTCAGCGCAGCAAACACCACAAAGCTGGACAGCTCTGTGCAACTGTTTATCTACACAGCAGTTTACCTTTTTCAGTTCACTTGGGGCCCATTACCACATTTTGTAAGGAAACCTGTATCTGTGGAAAGCAAGAATGTTTATTTTCTGTAAATTTATGATCATCACAGTTTAGCCAGTAGCATCGACATATCAAGTAAAAGTTACAGATTGCGATATTTATGTATAGATGATAAAGACTATAAAATAAGAAATCTTAAGTGAAAGAGGATCTGTATTCTCTAAGGAAAAATGGGAAGGCGTCCATAGCTGGCTTTTCTTACCATTCTGTCCACTTATCCTTTGTTGGCAATTACACTGTTGAATTAGGAAGAAGACAGGAGGTATTTTGCATGTTATTTATTCTTAAACTCATAGACTTATTCAGAAATCCACTTGGAGAGTCCAGCTTGGGTTAGGACGTGGACCTGTCAGTGTGCTAGCTGGGGGTGGACAACCAAAGGCCCAGACCAACCTCGGAGATTCCGCCAGGCAACACCTCTTGCTGTTAATTGGCATTGCTCATTTCTCCAACAGTCACCACTGTGGATAACGTGTGGAATAGCCTTGATTTTCACTGTTAGATTTAAACCCTGGCTCATCTACCAAGTCTATAGTGATAATGGTGCTAAATTAACATTCTGCCATTGGAAAAAAGATTATCAGGTACTTGGACTTAGATACGATTTTTCCTGAGACAAGGAGGCAGCGTCATCAGTAGAACAGGAGGCAAAAATAGAGTTGAATGCAAGCCTTCAGCCAGGCATGCTCAAGTTCAGCTTCCGCACCGTCAGGGTCATGGCCTTCTGTGTACAGAGCCCTCTCGGCTTCTTCTACCAGGTCAGGCGGGGCCGGTCTTCCTCTTCTGCCTCACTCCCTCTCTGGGTCTCAGTTCTTCGGGTCGTAAGCCATCGGACTGGACGTGGAAGGCACTGAAGTTAGCTGTAATGTCACGAGACAGCCTTCTCATTGTCCCCTTGGAGGACGGCAGGGTTCTTGGTTCTCTCCATTGTGTAGAAACCAGGGCAGCTAAATTGGCTGACTAAAGAGTGCAGCCTCTACCAGGGAAGTGAAGTCTTACAAGTTTTGCCTGACTTTGTTCTTTTGACTATACCCGGGAGATTCAAACATCTTTACTAAGAGCTTCCCAGTCATATCTCCCTGGAAGAAACCTTGCTTTCTACCCTCAAAACATTTATTTAGGTTGTTATTCTTCAATTTCTTCATTTTCTTACTGCAGGCCAAGATCCAGAAGAGCAGAAGCCTGTGCTATTTTCCTCCCTGGCTTTTTCCAGGGCCTGGAGCAGCAGCTGGCAGGAAGCAGATAACCCTCCACGTGAATGAAGTGAGTGGTGAATGATCTGCGCTAAGCTTTGGTCTGGAGCCCACCATAGCGTCCTTCTCATGCTCCACTCTTCCAAATGGGAATTTCTTTTGAGGACGTCTGTGTTTTATCCACCATTTTATTTATTTATTTATTTAGTTAGTTAGTTTTTGCAGTTTTTGGTCAGGGCTGGGTTTGAACCCGCCACCTCTGGCATATGAAGCTGGTGCCCTACTCCTTAGAGCCACAGGCGCTGCCCTTTATCCACCATTTTAAATTGAGAATGGACAAATACTTAAATCTCTGTTAGTCCATAGTTTTCAAAGTTATGTGTATGGAGCCATGTGAAGTTCAGATAGACAAAAACAGAAATGACTTATAATTTAACCTTGGATTTGACTCTGTCAGTGGGCTGAGGTTTTGAAGTTAGTGCCCCTTCAACTGTATGTAACTTTTTTTGAATTATAATGAAGAATACATAACTTGCATTTTATTTTAAAAAGCATTGATTCAGTAAGTTCCACCTGTATCCTTGTAAGATGCACTGTATATAAAGGTCTTCACACAATAACCAAGAGAATGCAAAGGCTATGTCAACCAGTTTGATGAAAATATTTCAGATTGTATATGAAACCAACACACTGTACCCCATGATTGCGTTAATGTACACAGCTATGATTTAGTAAAAAAAAAAAAAAAAAAAAAAAAAATTTTAAGTTACTGAAGTCACTTGAATTTGAAAAAAAATTTAAAAAAAAACAAAAGGCATTGATGCCTGCACCAGCTAGACCACAAGAATCAAAGGTCTCAGTGTTTACCATTGTGTGTCTCTGGAACAGAACACAGAACATACTTTTTCATTTTCTTCCTAGAAAACTACTTATTTAAATTATACTAGCTCATACTCTGGTCCCAAGGTGGAAACGGTGCTGACACAGTGGGAGAGAAACACAAGACAGGCAGCAGCAAGTGGCTGTGACCTGGCAGGCGGTCGGGGCGCACCTGCTCCAGGCACAGCTCCTGGTCTGGCCACAAAGAGGCTGAGAATGTGAGACTCAGGCCGGGTGAGGCAGAGCCGAGGAACGGCACAAGAAAGGGAGCCACTGCTTCAGTTTGCTGTCCAACTACATCTCTTGGGCTTCATTTGTTTAAACCGGGGGTCCTCAAGCTTTTTAAACAGGGGGCCAGTTCAGTGTCCCTCAGACTGTTGGTGGGTCGGACTATAGTTAAAAAAAAAAAAAAAAGCTATGAACAAATTCCTATGCACACTCCACATATCTTATTTTGAAGTAAAAAAATAAAATGGAAAAATACGATATTTAAAATGAAGAACAAATAAAGTTAAATCAATAAACTTACCAATATTTCAATGGGAACTATGGGCCGGCCTGCTTTTGGCTAATGAGATAGTCAATGTCCATTTCCATAATTGTCACTGCTAGTCATAACAAGTGATGTACGTGTGCATCAGTTAGTCTAGATTTGGTTGAAGATTTCAGATGTTTCATTTCAGAAAAAGTCTGTTCACAGACATAAGTGCTACCAAAGATGGTTGCCAGTGTGAATGCATGGTTCCTGAGATTAGGATATGTCTCAGAGGGGAGAGATGCATAGAAATTAGGAAGGCTGCTTGACTTGAATGCGTCTTTCAGAGAGTCACAATTCTGCAGATCAGCCAGTTCTACTTGGTAAATCATATCCACATTTTCTCTCTTTATTTTATTTTTTTTATTTTAAGATACTTTATTCTTAAAACAGGTCACAACACTAAGCTTTTGGCCCATTCTACCACTGTACAAACTACAAATCCTTGCTGAACAGCAGAGGGGTGCTCTTTCATAACATGTCTGAAAAGTGAATAAAAATCCATATAAAACAAATATTCAAATAGTTTCCATAGGAACACAGGTAAGTGTGACCCCCATCTCCTAATCTTACATATTGCTACATCTATGCCAACCTTACTCTTACAAAGACATTTCAAAACTAGCAATAATTAAGTTAAATGGTCCTCCCCAAATCCCTTAATTCAAGCTAAACTCGCAGTTAATAGCTGCAGAATGATATCTACACATTAATATTAGCTAAAGCACAAGTTTGGATGATGTTTCATTCCACTTTCCCAAGCACAAGACACAGGCAGAGTGCAAACATCCTCCTCTTCTACTTTGGGCAGGTAGTTGGGGTTCTGGATTTGCTGCACAAGTGGCCACGTCGGTCCTGACATCACATAGTAGATTGTCGGCCTCTGGAATCCATTGAAAGTAGAAGCAGCAGCTACAGTGTAAGCACCCATATTTTCAAAGATGCCCACATGCATTTCTGGCAGGTCACAGCACTCAACTATCCAGTCAAG
>CAUYON010128027.1:0-10705 GCA_963573935.1 Arctocebus calabarensis | reverse complement strand
TAGTCCCAGCTACTCGGGAGGCTGAGGCAAGAGAATCACTTAAGCCCAAGAGCTGGAGGTTGCTGTGAGCAGTGTGATGCCACGGCACTCTACCCAGGGCGATAAAGTGAGACTCTGTCTCTACAAAAAAAAAAAAAAAATTTATTAAAGACAGAGCCTTGCTCTAGAGTGCAATGGCATCATAGCTCACTGTAACATTAAATGGGCTCAACTGATTCTTCTGCCACAACCTCAGAGTAGGTACACACCATCATCCCAGCTAATTTTTCTACTTTTTGTAGAGACAGCATCTCACTCTTGCTCAGGATGGTCTTGAACTCTAGGCCTCAAGCAATCTTCCTGCCTCAGCTTCCCACAGTGCCAGGATTACAGGCATGAGCCACTGCTCCTGGCCTGGATGTTAGAATCTTGAGGGAATGCTAAAAGGCGCAAGGGCCTTGAATGCATGCCAGAATGGCATATAAACACAAGAGAAATTTGATATAAGCCCAGAGGCAGGCACATCCCAATTCAGTGCGGATGGTGTCAAGTGTAGCACCCTAACCAGACCCACAGTGTGACCCTGGCTCTGTTCACTGCTGACTGGGTCCTGTGCTTCCTACCTATTTTCCAAGCCACATTTGGCAGTCATCTCCCAATCCAATGAATTTTCCGTATCTTTTAAAAGACGCCTTTCCTGCTTATATCAGCCCCAGTTTCTGTTGCTTGCATCCAAGAACTCTGATACATGGTACCCTTCCTCAACTCCTATTAATCCCATTGTCCCTTTATCCCCTATATCTTCCCTAATGCCGATAGTATCTTAAACTATATTCATTTACCAAATTATAATAGAATTGTTTGCTAAGGCAGCTATCATGCCAACTAGCCCAAGAGCTCCCTGAGGAAAAGGATTAGATCTTTTTCTTGTAGATGTCTCCAGCCCTTAGAATAGGGTCTGGCATTTAGTAAATGTCTGTCAAGCAAATGGTTAGATGAAGGAAAGAATGAATAAATTAACTTGTTTTAGCATGTAGGAGAGCAAACTATAGCCCTGGCCTAATCTGGCTGTCTGCTTTTTTTTGTAAATAAAGTTATCATGGCACACGGCCACATCTATTAGCGTATGGACCGTCTATCACTCCTTTTACTCTATAATAGCAGAGTTGGGTAACTGTGACAGATACAGTATGGCTTAGAGGGCCCGAAATAATTACTGGTCAATAAGAATAACAAATGGCCTCTTATAGAAAAAAAAAAAGTATAGACCCTTTTTGAGCACATTGTCCTTACCCCTAAAACTGACTTTCTGTATTTTGACTGGATGCTTAGATGCTAGTAAGATATTAACGAGGTCTTTCCACAGTGTCTAGGCTGGACTACTAATGTCCCCCCGCACTACCTAACGCCAGTATCTCTGCCCCATTCTCTATCCTGAAGCAGCCACCTTCATTAAGTTTTTTTTTTTTGAGACAGAGTCTCACTGTGTCACCCTGGGTAGAGTGCTGTGGCATCACAGGATAGCAACCGCCAACTCTTGGGCTTAAACGATTCTCTTGCCTCAGCCTCCCAAGTAGGTGGGACTATAGGTGCCCGCCACAACGCCCAGCTATTTTTGGTTGTAGTTGTCATTGTTGCCTGGCAGGCCCTGTGCCAGCTCTGGTGCACATGGCCAGCGCCCCAGCCACTGAGTTACAGGCACCAAGCCCTTCATCAAGCTCTTTGTGGTTCAGTATGTACATGTGCACTCCAGCCTGACCAAAAATTCTCTGGGTACATCCAGATGTGAATTAAAATAAAATCTTAAGGCTTCCCTCAGTGGCTGACCTGAATGGACCCCCTTCTTGGCCCCTAAAACTGAGTTGCTAGCCATGAGAAGGGAGGCAGGACATCCCCCATCATGCCCACCTCTCTTCTAGAAGATACCCTTTGTAACTCATGAACTGGCCTAAGGCTACGTAAGACAAACCTGCAGACCCACAACTTACACAACAAATATGTGGTCTGCAGCTTGTCTCTGACTAACAGATTTCCTTTTAGACAAAGCTTCCTGTCTTTAACCAATTACAAATCAAAGAATTTTTAAGCCCCCTATAGTCTTTTCGTTCCCCCCTTTAAGATGTCCCACCTTTTCAAGCCAAACCATGTATACCTTCCCCGTATTGTTTTCCTGAAATGTATAAAAATTAACTGCAAGGCCAGGCACGGCGGCTCACACCTGTAATCCTAGCACTCTGGGAGGCCAGGGAGGGAGGATCACTTGAGCTCAGGAGTTTGAGATCAATCTGAACAAGAGCAAGACCCAGCTCTACTAAAAAGAGAAAACTTAGCGGGGGCTACTTGGGAGACGAAGGACAGAGGATGACTTGAGCCCAGAAATTTAAGGTTGCTGTGAGCTAGGCTGAGGCCATGGCACTCTAGTCCAAGTAACAGAACCAGATTCTGCCTCAAAAAAGAAAGGAAAAAAACCCGACACTAAACTGTAATCCAACCACAGCAAGGCGACCTGCTCAAAGCTTCTTAGGTGTGGCTCTTGGGTGTAGCTCTGAGCTGGTCCTCAAATTCAGCTCATAATAAACCTCTTTAAATCATGTTACAGAGTTTTGGCTGCTTTCCCATTAACACAAACATACTTCTGCACCTCTCCCCATCCCCATGCAACTCTCTCCTCTCTGGTGCCCTGTCCTATAGATTGCAGCTGCTTCAATTGCCCTAAACTCTGATCTCTGTTTCCTCAGCTCAGCAGGACTGCTGTGCTTGGCTTACACTCCAGCTGACTGTGCTACAGTCAGGAAACTCTCCCCTGGAAGAGAGCCGAGGTGATCCTGGGACTCACCTCCGCCTAGTCCCTCCACTGGTTGACCACGACATGAAATCAGCTGCCTTATACATGTTGTTTGGTGGTTGTTTACTATAGAAGGGCTAGTTTGTTACCAGCTATAGCCAGAATTACAAGTCCTCCCCTGGAACTTTCCTTTCTGACTTACATTCATTTTTAAAAACAGAAAAAGAGCCCAGTTCAGATAATCTAAAAAATTAGAATAGACTGTATTCTAATGTCCTGGAAACTAATTAGAGGTTTTATAGAAATTGTATAAGTCATACGAGAATGAAAGGAGGGTTTCATACACCCATATGGATTAATTCTGTCCCTCCAGAGCTGGGCCAATGTTTTATTTTGTTAGGTTAGCTATGCTATATAATGTAAAAACATTATTCTTATGTGGTTAGTGATCTAATATATTCAAGTAGGTAGCTGCTTTTTTTTTCTTCTGAGACAGATTCTCACTCTGTAGCCTTGGATGGAGTACAGTGGTATCATATTACTGCAACCTTATACTCTTGGGCTCAAGGGATCCTCCTGTATCAGCCTCCCAAGTTGCTGGGACTACAGGCACCTGCCCTGACATCTGGCTTATTTTTCTATTTTTAGTAGAGACAAGGTCTGGCTCTTGCTCAGACTGGTCACAAACTCCAGACCTCAAGCAATCCATGCCTTGGCCTCCCAGAATGCTAGAATTACACACGAGAGGCACCCCGCCTGCCTGGCCTACCAGGCCTAGGCAGCTTCTTTGAAAATCTCCACATCCACTTATAGGGTCTGAGGCTACCTTCAAACACTATCCAGCCATCTGGTTTGGGTTTATGCAAAAACATCTTAAACTAGATCCCAGTGTCAATTCCAAACCCCAAGGAAAGCCTTAGCTTATTTCTCAATCAAGAACAAGCATCTAAAAGTCAACAAAACAAATAACAACTAGAAAAAAGGAAAAATAAGACCACACGGATTCTATGTATCTCTTTCAGTGGTGTCCAACCTTTTTATTTTCTCTACTACACACTGGAAAAATAAGAGTTGTCTTTGGCCACATGGTAAATACACAAACATTAAGGAAAGCTAATTATCCAAAAATGGCCTGTCCATACTTTTCATGATATCTGACATCACAGATAACCAAAAAATGTTGTCAGAAAATCTACCCCTGAGCTGCAGGTTGACACGCCTAACGGGGTTTCTTCTTCTTTTTTTTTTTTTTTTTTTTGAGACTGAGTTTCATTTTGTCGCCCTCAGTGGAGTGCTATAGTGGTATAGCTCACAGCAATCTCAAACTCTTGGGCTCAAGTGATTCTCTTGTCTCAGCCTGGCATTCGCCACAGCCCCCCACAACCCATGGCTACTTTTAGAGACAGGGTCTCACTCTTGCTCATGCTGGTCTTGAACTCCTAGACTCAAGCAAACCACCCACCTCAGGCTCCCCAGAGTGCTAGGATTACAGGCATGAGCCACAGCGCCCAGCCTTAGAGCCCTCTTCTAAAGCATGACATTCCACTAACTTACTAGGCAACTGCTATGAACTTAGAATTGTGCACAGTACAATGATACAAAATAATACCAAGTATAGTTTTATACTCTGAGATTTCTGTCATAATGCGACACAGAAACCACAAAAGTCGAATCAGGAAGTTGAAGTAATGATGCTGCTTACCTCATTAAGTTCTTAGAATAAACAGAAGCCTGGAAGGTCCATTACCCTGAGAGAAAGACCTAAACCAGATAAAGGACTTGGAACTCTGCTTCTCTTCCCTTTCCTTCTTCCACATTCTTTTCCTTATGAGAGAACAAGTTCTCACTAATAGAACCTGAACAGCGCTCATTGAAGAACACACATATACAAACGCATATTTTAATTGATAGGTACCTTGGGCGGTGCCTATGGCTCAAAGGACTAGGGTGCTGGCCCCATATGCTGGTTGGTGGTGGGTTCAAACCCAGCCCCGGCCAAAAAAAAAAACAGCAAAAAGAAAAAACAACTAAAAATTAATTGATAGGTACCTTGATGCTGCTCCTTAAAAGAGAAAATGAGTTCAGCGACCCTGGTTGTTTGCTCTTATTTCAACCTTTTTTATTTCTTCTTTTCATTCGTTTGTTTAAATATTTCATTTTTTAAAAACAAAAGGAGACTGATCACCATTGTAAATTGGGGAATAATAAAACACCTCTACCTCAAATCAAACATGTATGAGAAAGAATCCCAAAGGAACACAGACCGTATTTTGACTATAGTCAGTATCTATCCATGACTCTTCACAAACTAACTGTCCTCTTTTTGTGTTACAGTCTCACACACCATACGCCATAATCCCCTATCCTTACGCGTCTGCCCCTCCCTAAAGTCATATTACTTGTGACATATTACACATACATGTAAATATACATATGTGCTTACATATGTATGTGTATCTGTATATTCCAAGATTATAATTACAAAATATTCTATTGTGTGATTGTTATCCAAAGTAAATAATCCCTATGCTTGTGCCAAGAGTTCTACAGCCCCACATTCAGAGTCAATGATCTCAGTTACACTTGGCCTAAAAACAGGTTAGGCACTGCCTCTGATTTTTTGATGCATTCCTGAAGCAATGACCTTGAATGACATCCCCAGGCACCCGAACAGTGTGTCAAATCAATGAGTGACCCCAGGAAAGAGGTCAAGCTTTAAAGCTTGGAAAACATTTTCCAGTCCCTTAAACTCTTAGAATGTACTGGCTTACTCCATATTGGTAAATTCATCTTTAGCTCAACTCAGTTTCATATTTTTTGGAATAAAGTTCCTAATATTTTGCTTTTTTGACCATAAAGAGTTGATGCGAATAATTTCTGCTCATCTGTATTTTACAGCCATCAGTCTCTCACTTTGGACGGTCCAGTGAGACTATCAGTTCCATCTACAGTCATCTGTAGGAGTCTTCCGGGTCCTAATGGCAGCCATATTTCCTGAACATGACACCAAGGCTTTCCAAGACGCTTAAAAAAATATTATTACTACATTCCATTGAACTAAGATGTCATAATTGTAAAAAATGTATGTATCTAATTTCAGAGAAGATATAATACTTTTTTTTTTTGGTTGCGGCCGTCATTGTTTGGCGGGCCCAGGCTGGATTCGAACCCGTCAGCTCAGGTGTACGTGGCTGGCGCCTTAGCCCATTGAGCCACAGGTGCCGAGCCAATACTTTTTTATTTTGCAGTGTTTTTTTTTTTTTTTTTTGCTGGGGCTGCATTTGAACCCATCACCTCCGGCACACGGGGCTGGTGCCCTACTCCTTTGAGCCACAGGAGCCGCCTATAATTATTTTTTAAAAAATATATCTTGACATTTCTTTCTTTCTTTCTTTCTTTTTGGAGACAGAGTCTCACTCTGTCACCCTTGGTAGAGTACTTTGATGTCACAGCTCACAGCAACCTCAAACTCCTGGGCTTAAGGGATTCTCTTGCTTTAGCCTCCCAGTAGCTGGGACTATAGGCGCCTGCCACAACACTCGGCTATTTTTTGTTGCAGCATTGTTGTTTTAGGTGGACTGGGCCGGTGTATGTGCTACATGTGCCAAGCCTATATATAGTTCTTAAAATCAATTAAATACAGTCTTATTTTTATACCAAATAGTTACCAGAAGTACAATTAGCATATAGCTCCAGATTTCAAAGAACTTCATATGTTATTTCAATTTAATTTTACAATAACCCTAAAATAAGCAGACATTTCCCTCATTTGATAAAGTAAGTGGCTCAGGGAGCATATGTGAGTGGTTCAAGGTCAGACAGCTAACCATAACAGAGCTGGGACAGGACCATAAATCCACCAATTCCAAATTCTGTACTTTTCCCACTACCCTACATTCTGCCTTCCAGAAATTAAGGATAACAGTCGTAGCTGCATCCTCAACATCCATTTCTCTCACCATCCTGCACCAGAGGAGGGATTATTATTCATTTAAGCCAGTCATAATTCCTATTCCTGCTTTCTCAGCTTTTACCAAGGGGTGAACACTTCACCAAGTTCTAGCTACCTAGACTTATAAATGAAGAGAAAAGTGAGAAATATAATTCTGAGAAGTTTTGTTTTTTTTTTTGTCTTTGTTTTGTTTTGCTTTCCCAGGAAAGGAGACAGATACAGCTCACGTACCCTGGACCTTCTCACTTGTACATTTTTTCCTTTCTTGAATATGGTCATGACACTTGTATAGCTACAGTAATCACACGAAGGACAAACGAAGGAAATCACAGTCCTTAGCCTTGATGTCATGAAGCCACTGAACTAGTATCAATGAGCATCCATTTCTCTATCACTGGTTATGTAAAAACACTGCATTTTTTATTAAGCCATTGCAATTAGATTCTCTAATGTATGCAGCTGAAGTGAAAAAAAAAAAAAAAACAGAAGAGATAAAAGTGAAGGGTAGAATTCTAAGATGGCCCCATGGTCTCTGTACCCAAGTATTTTACTCCTGGCAAAGTGATTTTACAGATGCAATTAAGGTTACTACTCAAATCATCTTAAGATACGGATCTTATCCCAGTGAGCCTAATCAAATCCGTTAAACAGGTACGTCAATCCTACAACTACAGGGAGCTGAATTCTGCCATAAACAGACAGAAGGTTGGAGGGGACCCTGAGTTCCAGGGACACCACTGGCAATTCCTTCATTTCTGCCTGGGGTACTCTAGAGTGGAGAAGCATGTAGGCTATGCTAGACTTCTGACTTCACAAACTGTGCGGTGATAAATAGCTGTTTTTTCGAACACCCATTTTTGTGGTAATTTGTTATGCAGCAAAAGAAAACTACTATAATTCATAAGTCAAGAAAATCTAGTTGTCAATTAGTAAAAGAAAAGTTTTAAGAGTATAAAGGTAAAAAATGGGAGAATTTACTCTAAGCTCAAAATCTTAAGGGTATGGCCGTTCCTTTCTTTAAGTAATTTCCTAATATGGATAAGGGAATTAACTTCCACTAAAGTCAACCATTATCCATGCATGATAGGGAATAAATCAAAGACAATGCAAAACAGCACAAAACACAAAATTATACAGGAGCATTTTGTTCCGGAGCATGTTCCCTCCCGGTTTAATTTCTTTGTCTGCCTTGCTTATTTAAGACACTGCAAAATTAGCTTGCCTTTAAGCAACATGGGGCAAGACTTTTCATTTTTAGTGCAGAAAGCTAAGGAACAATTTTGGGTACTTTCCACTGGAACACCAGGAGGCCAATGAACATTTCAACCAGTTTTCTGGAGCAGGAGTCATCACTTCTTCACCAAAGATTCTTTCTAATAGTGAAGCATGTTGATACTTTAAAATCATTGGAGGTGGGATAAAGAGAGAGTGAGTGAAAGGAAGGAAAGCAAAAGTAGAATAGACAGTGGAATCCTCTCTCACACTCTTTTCTTAAATGGGATATTTATTAATTCATTCAACAAATGGTTACCAAACACCTGCTAGAGGGTTGGGGTATTAAAAGCAAATAAGATAGGTATAGATCCTGCCCTCAAGGAGATTACATTAAAGAGGGGGGATTATATCAAAGAGTTGAAACAAGTCAACTATAAACAAATAAGAGACGTACAAATAAATGCAGAGTTAAGAGAATAACAAGGGCTCTTGTAATACATAAGGTGACAGCAAAAGATCTCTCTGAAAAGGTTACACTTAAGAAGTACCTTAAAGCTGGCTCAGTGCTTGTAGCTCAGTGGCTAGGGTGCCAGCCATATATAGCAGAGCTGGTGGGTTCGAACGCAGCCCTGGCCTGCCAAACAATGACAACTACAACCAAAAAATAGCCAGGCGTTGTGGTGGGGGCCTATAGTCCCAGCTACTTGGGAGGCTGAGGCAAGAGAATCAATTAAACGCAAGAGTTTGAAGTTGCTGTGAGCTGTGATGCTACAGCACTCTATCAAGGGTAACACAGTGAGACTCTGTCTCAAAAAAAATGGTTAAGATGATAAATTTTGTATGTGTACTTTAACAAAACTTTAAATTAAATGAAACTACGTAAAGCAATTTCACAAAGAGAAAAATGATTGTTTTGTAACCCTTTACATGTTTTGTCAAAACCTTAAAAAATTCTCTTAATGTCATTTAAAATATTAGAAAAATGGTGGTTTATTTCTTTATAAAAAAGAAAAAAGACAATGGTGGCCAGGATGCAGATGGGGCAATGAAGAGAGAGGGAAAAAGAAGTTACTGAGGTATATTTTAGAGGCAGGACCTACTTACTTATGGATGCCACATGGGGGGTGGTGGATAAGGGTGGAACAGAAATCCCTGAGAGGATGTGATAGTGCCATTGACTGGGGGTGAGGGGAAAAGTTGGGGATTGCAAGTAAAATGTGCATTTCTCTTTTAATATGACACATTTGGGATGGTGACTAGGCACCTGGGTTAGAAATACAAATCAGAGGTCAGCATCAGACAGAATGGACCCAGTTACTAGGGAGAGGCTGCAGCTAGAGGTTGCCAGCACTCTCACACCACCAGGGCAGTGTGGACACAGCCCTGTGACCCTCCATCCAATCCCAGGACCTGTGACTCCCACCAGGCAGTGCTGCTATGCCCTGCTCTTCAGGACCAGTGCGTGTGGGAGTTCAAGGCCTGAACAAGCAGGCTACTCTGTAATTGGCCACTTGGAAACAAAGGAGTTTGAAATGGGGTTTTTCTTCATGAAATTCCATGAACCCGAGAATTGAAAAAAATGAAAGGGTTGCCAAAGAACGCAATAAACACGGGACCACGTATCCCCGTGATAACTCTACCATTAGGTGAGGGGCAGGTGCCAGGCATGTAATAACAAGAACAGGAATTTCCTGACACCACAGGCAACATTAAAATTCAGAATAATTATTAAATGAGATAATGCAGGTGAGGATGCTTGGTAGAGTGTTACTTATAAAATAAGGTTTACACATTGTCAATCCCATGGCAAAATGTGGAATGGGGCTTAAGGCCCTGGGAACAAAGTGAGGTGCTTTGGAGACTCACCAGGAGCCTCTGATCATCCTTTTCCAGGGCTAGTCAGGGAGACAGAGGCACACACAGCTGGGAGCGGCTCTTGCCTTGTTTGACAACATCTCCTACCACCCACCCGGGACCCAGGCACTACTGGCACACAAGCTCACTTTTGTCATCCCACAGATAAGGTACGTTATCTCCTTTGTTCCTCTCATCAACCGTATGAGGTAGGTGCTATAGTAACAGTACCACCATTTCAGAGATTGATAAATACTGAGGCCAGAGAGGTTCAGAGTAGTAAACAGTGGTGCTGAAATTCTTTTTTTTTGAGACAGAGCCTCAAGCTGTCCCCCTGGGTAGAGTGCCATGGCATTACAGCTCATAGCAACCTCCAATTCCTGGGCTCAAGCGAGTCTCCTGCCTCTGCCTCCCAAGTAGCTGGGACTACAGGCGCCCGCCACAACGCCCGGCCATTTTTTGGTTGCAGCTGTCATTGTTGTTTGGCAGGCCCGGGCTGGATTCGAACCCACTACCTCAGGTGTACGTGGCTGGCGCCTTAGCCCGTTGAGCCCTGGGGGCCGAGCCGTGGTGCTGAAATTCTAACTAAAATCTCTGACTTCTGAGACCGTTCACAGGTATGTCATTGAGTCATTCATTCCACCAATTCTATCAACCAAGAACACAAATGAAAGGCTTCTAGACTTCCTTTTTTTTTTTTTTTTTTTTATACAGAGCCTAAATCTTAAAACCATAAAGATTGCTTTGAAAAAAAATCTAAAAGCAAAAACAAAAACATGTCATCAAGCGATAAACCTGATTACAAAACCAAATAATGGCCAGGTTTTGTTGCGGGCGCATGTAGTCCCAGCTAATTGGGATATGAAAGAAGGTGAATCGCTTGAGCAAAGGATTTGTAGGTTGCTGTGATCTGTTATTTC
>CAUYON010128026.1:0-21051 GCA_963573935.1 Arctocebus calabarensis | reverse complement strand
ATACTTTTTTTCTTTATAATTTATTCTGGAAAATTCTAGCTTACTCTAGCTATGTATAATTTGCTATGAAATTCATATTTTGAGGTTTAATCCAATTAGTCCCTTTTTCTGAAGTTCAGTTTAGTTTTTTTTTGGGGGGGGAGCTACTTTTTATGATCTCTTAACTCTTTTTCTAAAGGCAGAGTCTCACTTTATCGCCCTCGGTAAACTGCCATAGCATCACACAGCTCACAGCAACCTCCAACTCCTGGGCTTAGGCAATTCTCTTGCCTCAGCCTCCCAAGTAGCTGGGACCACAAGCACCCACCACAATGCCTGGCTATTTTTTTTGTTGCAGTTCAGCCAGGGCCAGGTTTAAACCCGCCACCCTCGGTTTATGGGGCCAGTGCCCTCTCACTGAGCCACAGGCACCACCCGTGATCTCTTAACTCTTCACTGTGCCACTCTTCTTTATTTTCTTTTTTTCTTTTCTTTTCTTTTCTTTTTTTTGAGAAAGAATCTCAAGCTATTACCCTGAAAGGACTATGGTGGGATAGCTCACAGTAACCTCCAACTCTTGGACTCAAGTGATCCTGTTGCCTCAGTTTTTCTATTTTTTAGTACAGACAGGGTCTCGGTTTTTGCTCAGGCTGTTCTCAAACTGGTGAGCCAAGCTATCCCGCCTTGGCCTCCCAGAGTGCTAGGATTACAGGCATGAGCCACTGTGCCTGGCCACCTTTATTTTCTAAATCTGATAATAATAGTACTTAAAATTTTTGTGGATTTTATTTGGGATATTTGTTTCTTATAGCTCTTATTTATGGTGCCTTGTTTCTTCCTTTTTTTTTTTTTATTTGAGATAGAGTTTTAATTTGTCACCTTTGGTAGGGTGCCAGGGCATCGTAGCTCAAAGCAACCTCAAAGTCCTGGGCTTAAGTGTTTCTGTTGCCTCATCCTCACAAATAGCTGGGACTACAGTCTGGCTCAGACTGGTTTCCATCCTGTGAGCTTCGGCAGTCCACCCAACTTGACCTCCCAAGTGCTCGGATTATAGGTGTGAGCCATCATGCCTGCCTGTTCCTTCAGTTTTTAAAGCTCTGTATTCACGGGCGGCACCTATAGCTCAAAGGAGTAGGGTGCCGGCCTTATATACTGGAGGTGGCAGGTTCAAACCCAGCCCTAGCCAAAAAAACAAAACAAACCCCTGTGTATTCACTAAATTCATATTCTTTAGACCTTTGTAGAAATTCTTTGTGTCCTGGAAAGATGTTTTCAGTAGTAAAACATTTGATTCTTTAGGTCTTAGTCCACTACTTATCTGGGTTCAGTTTAAATCAGTTCAAGGTGTTTTGAGTATCATAGTGTTGTATATTCAACAACAAAAAACGCCAAAAGGGTGGGCAGATCCTTTCAGCTTAGGAGTTCAGCACCAGCCTGAACAAGAGCAAGACCTCGTCTTTACTAAAAACAACACAAAAGAAAATTAGCTAGGCATTGTGGCAGTCCCCATGGTCCCAGCTACTCGGGATGCTGAGGCCCGAGGATCTCCTGGATCCAGGAGTTTAAGTTTGGTGTAAGCTAGGCTGATGTCACTGCATTATTGTCTGGGGCAACAGAGTGAGAATCTTGTCTAAAAAAAAAAAAAACAAAACTTGGCTCAGCGCCTGTGGCTCAATGGGCTAAGGCGCCAGCCATGTACACCTGAGCTGGCGGGTTCGAATCTAGCCCAGGCCGGCCAAACAACAATGACGGCTGCAACCAAAAAATGGCCGGGCGTTGTGGCGGGCGCCTGTGGTCCCAGCTACTTGGGAGGCAGAGACAGGAGACTCGCTTGAACCCAGGAATCGGAGGTTGCTGTGAGCTGTGATACCACAGCACTCTACCCAGGGTGATAGCTTGAGGCTCTGTCTCAAAAAAAAAGCAACTCTAAGATAAATTATTATATGAGAAAATCAAGATGCAGAACACTATGGTAATATGACACTTACTAAAAGAAGGAAGAGTTAGCCAGGCTCCATGACTCACACCTGTAATCCTAGCACTCTGGGAGACTGGGGCGGGTGGATTTCTTGAGCTCACGAGATCAAGATCAGCCTGAGCAAAAGCAAGACCCTGTCTCTACTAAAAATACAAAAACCGAGGCAAGAGGATCTCTTCAGCTCAAGAGTTGGAGGTTGTTGTGAGCTATGACACCATGGCACTCTACCCAAGGTGACAGCTTGAGACTCTGTTGCAAAAAAAAAAAAAGTTGAGAGATAAAAATATTGGCTTATGCCAGGCTCGTTAGCTCACATCTGTAATCCTAGAGACTGAGGTGAGTGGATTGCCCTGAGCTCATGGGTTCGAGACCAGCCTTGAGCCAGAGGGAAACCTCGTCTCTAAAAATAACCGGGTATTGTGGCAGGCGCCTGTAGTCCCAGCTACTTGGGAGGCTGAGGCAGGAGAATTGCTTAAGCCCAGGAGTTTGAGGTTGCTGTGAGTTGTGATGCCCCTGCACTCTAACCAAGGTGACAAAGGGAGACTCTGTGGAAAAAGGTTTGAATCAAGCTAGTTATGGAGATCGGTAGAATTGTTACTGTATAATCTCTTCTGATTTTTGAATCATGGGAATATTAAGAATTAAAATGGCTTTTGGAAGTGAAGTACTGAGAACTTAAGAAAGAAAGAAACTGATCTCATTTTCCCACACAAAATAAGAATATAGTACTTTATTTATATTAATTACTTCTTTCCTTAGATTTGGAATGAGCAAACTACAGACCAGGGACCAATCCTCCCTCCCTTCCCTTTTTGTAAAGAAATTGTATTGAAACACAGCCACACCCACTGGTGTACATCTGGTTTCCAGCCACGATAGCAGAGCTGAGTACTTGCAAAATATGGCCTTATTATTATGGCCTGTATTATTTATTCTCTCTTTACAGAAAATTTTGCCAACCTTTGTTTATTAGATCTTGATTTTTAAATTTTTAATCATAGAACACTTTGTATTTTTTAATAAGTCATATAAAAATTTGATTAAACAGTTAGGTTTACTGAAGTGAAGTTAGGGGTCAGGTTGGTTGAACCCCTCCTACTCACCTGCCTCCCTCTTTTTTTTTTTTTACCCTCCATTCTCCAGCAGCTGTTTCTTGAGGGGAGTTTGAGGAACCCCCAGGGTTCTAAGGAATACAGTTTGAAAATGACTGCCTTACAACAACTCTTGAGGTAGTAAGTCTGATATTATTTTCTATATTAGGTATTGAGAAACTTGGCTCATAAAAGTGAGTTAGTCAGGGTTTAATAAGCAACCAGAAGAGAAAGCAAATCCAGGAATGATTAACTACAGAATAATGGTCATATTTGCCTTTGTGTATTATATTTTATATTATCATAATTCTATATTCTTATAAGATGTTTCAGTGGTGATTCACTTTTTTGTTCCCACTTTTCTTGTTTCATACAGGTTTTTGTAAGGCAAGCTTCCTTCCTTTACTAGAATTTGCCTATACTTCTGTGCTAAGTTTTGACTTCTGTAGCATGGCTGATGTTGCCATCTTAGCTCGTCATCTTTTCATGTCAGAAGTCTTAGAGATTTGTGAAAGCGTACATAAATTAATGGAAGAAAAGCAGCTAACAGTATATAAGAAGGGTGAGGTGCAAACAGTCGCATCTACCCAGGACTTACAAGTACAGAATGGAAGTACAGCACCCCCTATGGCTAGCAATGTGGGAGCCACAACCACTTTATCTACTGAACTTGGGAATTGTGAATTTGTCCTACTGGTAAATGGAGAATTGCAGAATGGAGAGCTAGGACAACAGGCTGAGCCCCAGGTTTCTTCAGGCGCTGAAGCTGCTCTGTCATCTGTAGCTTGTACAACTGATTCCCATCCTGAAATGGAGTCTGTTGATTTAATAACTAAAACCAATCAGACAGAACTAGAAACTTCAAACAGCAGTGTTTCTAATATTCATCCTAAACTTGCAAAAGAAAACATAATCAGTACCTCTCCAGAGAACAGTGATATAGGAAATGATATATCAGCTGAGGATATCTGTGCTGAAGATATTTCAAAACACAGGCAAAACCTTGGCCAAATTTTAAAAGAGGAGGAAAATCTAGTTGCACCAACAGCAAAGACAGAAATTGGCCCTGAGGATGATACTTATAGAAGCAGGCTTCGACAGCGTTCTGTTAATGAAGGAGGCTATATCCGACTACACAAAGGAATGGAGAAAAAGCTGCAGAAACGGAAGGCCATTCCCAAGTCAGCAGTTCAGCAGGTATGATGTGAAAAGGATTGACCTTTGCAGTTTTAGCTTTAGGTTGAATTGTATTGATGAACTTATAGCTATGGTGAAGATTGTTTGGGAGGGGAGATATATACAGGACAATAACTTAATGTTTTAAATAACAATATTAATAAATGTGAATTTCAAATATTAGAAATGACTTAATTTTAAAAATCAAAATGAATGTATTGATGTAGATTGTATTATTTATCCCTTAATTAGGTGGCCCAGAAGTTAGTTCAAAGAGGAAAAAAGAGGAAACAGCCAAAAAGGGATGCTAAAGAGAACACTGAAGAAGCATCCCACAAATGTGGGGAATGTGGAATGGTTTTTCAGAGACGATATGCCCTTATAATGCACACACTGAAACATGAAAGGGCTAGAGATTACAAATGTCCAGTAAGTATTTGGAAAGCTAGCTGGAGGTGACTCATGTAAATAGAATGCAACCTGCTGCTTGGTTGTTATCCTGTCATTTGCATTCTGTCTCTCTCTCTCTTATATTGCTAGAAGACCCATCCTCTGATTTGTGTGTGTCATTTACTTGTCCTCCCAAAATACTCAGTGACTTATTTGTGCTTCGTCCTAATATCCTAGTAAGACAACAGTATATTAAAAAATATAACTCAGAAAACGCCAAAGAGGGCTTGGCACCTGTAACTCAAGCGCCTAGGGTGTCAGCCACATACACTGGAGCTGGCGAGTTCAAATCTAGCCCAGGCTCCACGAACAACAATGACAACTACAACTGAAAAATAGCCAGGCATTATAGTGGGCACCTATAGTCCCAGTTACTTGAGAGGCAAGAGAATCGCTTAAGCCCAAGAGTTTGAGGTTACTGTGAGCTGTGATGTAACAGAACTCTACACAAGGCGACAGCTTGAGACTCTGTCTCAAAAAAAAAAAAAACGCAAAAGAGAACATGAGAGGAAATCTTGGTAACTGAATTCTAGATACAAATAAATAGAGTAACTGACTGAGCAGATATGAAAAGGCTCATTTCCAAGTTTTCTGTGGGGAGAGCTAAGAACCCAAACTGTATTATAAACCAGAGAAAAGTCTCAGGAGTTGATAGTACTAACTACTTTGAAGGTAGAAACAATGAAAATCTTACCCCTATTCCTTCAGCTGAAGATCCTCCTTTTACTCTCTGGAAAAGATAGAACTATAACTGCTCTGGGGGATCACTCTACAGTGAGTGCAGATGTGCTATACCCAAAACAGGGTAAAGGGAAGCTTACATGTTGAATGTGTGACCTTTCCTTACACCAGTCCCAGGATGTTGTCATTCAGACCCTTAACCCTAAAGCAGAAAGATTTCTCAGAGCTGAAAAATCTCAATCCAATAACAAAAGACTTAAAGTTATTGCTGACAGAGGTTTATAGTTGACAACCCCCCCGTTACACAAAAATTGTAGCTTTTTCATTTTTTTCTTTCTTTTCTTTCTTTCTTTTTTTTGAGACAGTTGCAAGCTGTCACCCTTGGTAGAGTGCCGTAGCATTACAGCTCACAGCAACCTCAAACTCTTGGACTTCAGCGATTATCTTGCCTTAGACTTCCAAGTAGCTGGGACTACAGATGCTCACCACAACGCCTGGCTATTTTTTTTTCTTTTTTTGAGACAGAACCTCAAGCTGTCACCCTGGATAGAGAGCTATGGCATCACAGCTCACAGCAACCTCCAATTCCTGGGCTCAAGCGAGTCTCCTACCTCTTCCTCCCAAGGAGTTGGGACTACAGGAGCCCGCCACAACGCCCGGCCATTTTTTGGTTGCAGCCGTTATTGTTGTTTGGCAGGCCTGGGCTGGATTCGAACCCGCCAGCTTCCATGTATGTGGCTGGCGCCTTAGCCACTGAGATGCAGGAGCTGAGCCTTTAATTTTCATTAAATCATAACTATATATTTATGGGGTACAATGTGATAGTTTGATATACAATGTGCAATGCTTAAACTAATTACAATAACCATCACAGTTTTTTCATGTCTTATTCTGAAATATGAATGGATATTAGGGATCATTATACTCATGACAAAAGATTCCCACGCCTGCAGAGAAAAGAAAATTTTACAAAAACCTCATTTGCATCTGTGAAACATTAACAGGTAAAGGGTTTTTTTTGTTTGTTTGATATTTTTTTTTTTGCAGCTTTTGGTCAAGATTAGGTTTGAACCCACCACTTCTGGCATATGGGGCTGGTGCCCTACTCCTCTGAGCCACAGGTGCCCCCTCATGGTACTAAGTTTTTTTTTTTTTTCCTTTTTTTTTTATTTGAGACAGAGCCTCAAGCTGACACCCTGGATAGAGTGATGTGGCATCACAGCTCACAGCAACCTCCAATTCCTGGGCTCAAGCAAGTCTCCTGCCTCTGCCTCCCAAGTAGCTGGAACTACAGGTGCCCGCCAGAACGCCCAGCCATTTTTTGGTTGCAGCCGTCATTGTTTGGCGGCCCGGGCTGGATTCAAACCCACCAGCTCAGGTGTATGTGGCTGGTGCCTTAGCCCATTGAGCCACAGGCGCCGAACTGGTACTAAGTTTTTAAAAGGGCATATGGTACTAAGTTTTTAAAAGGGTATAGTAAGAGAAGAATTTTTTAGGAGTGAAATGTATCTATACAAAAACACCAGAAAAGTTAGGAAATACAACTCTCAAAATAAATCTCTCAAAACAGAGCAAAAAGACAAGTTAGAAAATGAGAGTCTCTGGGAGAATGAGGCAGGTGGATTACCTGAGCTCACAGGTTCAAGACCAGCCTGAGCAAGAACAAGACTCCATCTTTTTTTTTTTTTATTTTTTTTTGAGATAGAGCCTCAAGCTGTCACCCTGGATTGAGTGCTGTGGCATCACAGCTCACAGCAACCTCCAATTCCTGGGCTCAAGTGAGTCTCTTACCTCTGCCTCCCAAGTAGCTGAGAATGCAGGTGCCCACCACAATGCCCAGCCATTTTTTGGTTACAGCCGTCATTGTTGTTTGGCAGGCCCGGGTTGGATTCAAACCCGCCAGTTCAGATGTATGTGGCTGTCGCCTTAGCCCGTTGAGCCAGAGGCACTGAGCCAAGACCCCCATCTTGAAGAATAGCTGCGTGTTGTGGCGGGCACCTGTAGTCCCAGCTTCTTGGGAGGCTGAGGCAAGAGAATCACTTGTACCCACAAATTTGAGGTTGCTCTGAGCGGTGACATAGAGCACTTTACCGAGGGGAGAAAAATAAACTCTGTCTCAGAAAAAAAAAAAAAGAGTGAAAGAAAATTGAGGATTGGTATAAGAATGTCCAACACAAGTAATATTTTCTTTTTTTTTTTTTTCTGAGACAGTCTCTTTTTGTCACCCTCAGTAGAGTGCTGTGGTGCCACAGCTCACAGCAATCACCAGCCCTTGGGTTTAGGCAATTCTCTTGTGCCTCCCGAGCAGTTGGAACTACAGGTGCCCACTACAACACCTGTCTATTTTTCTGTTTCTATTTGGCCGAGGGGCGGGTTCGAACTCACCACCCTCAGTATATGGAGCCGATGCCCTACTCACTGAGCCACAGGTGCTGCCCACAAGTAATATTTTCAAACAGAGAATCTAGTGAAGAGGAAATCATTGATGTAATTACCAGAGAAAAATTTCAGAACTTTGGCATAGACGTCTTCATGTTAAGAGGCTCGGTGCCGGCTCGGTGCCTGTGGCTCAACGAACTAAGGCGCCAGCCACGTACACCTGACCTGGCAGGTTCGAATCCAGCCCCCGGGCCCGCCAAACGACAATGACGGCTGCAACCAAAAAATGGCCGGGCGTTGTGGCGGGCGCCTGTAGTCCCAGCTACTTGGGAGGCGGAGGCAGGAGACTCGCTTGAGTCCAGGAATTGGAGGTTGCTGTGAGCTGCAATGTCACGGCACTCTATCCAGGGTGACAGCTTGAGGCTCTGTCTCAAAAAAAAAAAAAAAAAGAGGCTCGGTGCCTGTGGCTCAAGAGGCTAAGGCGCCAGCCACATACTGAGCTGGCTGGTTCGAATCCAGCTCGGGCCTGCCAAACAACAATGATGGCTGCAACAACAACAACAACAAAAAAGCCAGGTGTTGTGGTGGGCGCCTGTAGTCCCAGCTACTTGGGAGGTGGCAGCAAGAGAATCACTTGAGCCCAGGAGTTGAGTTGGAGGTTGCTAAGAGCTGTGATGCCGTGCCACTCTACCCAGGGCAACAGCTTGAGACTCTGTCTCAAAAAAAAAAAAAAAAAAAGTTATATTGAATATCAAAAACAGTAGATATAAGTAAAACTTAAAGTACATTATGGATTTTCAGAATGAGGGACAGAGAGAAAATTTTTTGAATTTCTGGGGAGAGGGGTACAGGGGAACATGGTCAGTTTCATAGGTATAATAAGGATCAGAATAGCTTTAGGTTTTCTTTCTTTTTTTTTTTTTTTTTTTTTTTTTTGAGACAAGAGTCTCAGGCTGTCACCCTGGGTAGAGTGCCCCGGCATCATAGCGCACAGCACCTCCAACTCGGACTTGAGTGATCCTCTTGCCTCAGTTTTTCTGTTTAATAGAGACAGGGTCTTGAGTCTTGATTTTGCTCAAGTTGGTCTCAAACTCAAGCTCAAGCAATCCACCGGCCTTGGCCTCCTAGAATGCTAGGATTACAGGCGTGAGCCACTGCACCCGGCCAACTTCAGGCTTTTCAATAGCAACTATAGAAGCTAGGAGACAAAGCTACGTCTTTAAAATTCTAAAGAGAAGGCTCGGCGCCTGTGGCTCAACAGGCTAAGGCGCCAGCCACGTACAGCTGAGCTGACGGGTTCGAATACATACAGCCTGGGCCTGCCAAACAACAATGACGGCTGCAACCAAAAAAAAAAAACAAAAAATTGGCCGGGTGTTGTGGTGGGCGCCTGTAGTCCCAGCTACTTGGGAGGCAGAGGCAGGAGACTTGCTTGAGCCCAGGAATTAGAGATTGCTGTGAGCTGTGATGCCACAGCACTCTATCCAGGGTGACAGCTTGAGGCTCAGTCTCAAAAAAAATAAAATAAAATTCTAAAGAGAAATGGTTTCTAATTGAATCAATAGCCAATCAAACTATTCTTTATGATGGTAGAATAAAAAAATTTTCAGAAATGGAAGATTTCCCAAACCCCATTTTCTCAGGAAGCTATTCCACTAAAATGAAGAAAACATGGGAAATGAGGAACATTGGGTCCATTTTAACAGAATCTGAGGCAGTGGTTCTCAACCTTCCTAATGCTGCAGTCCTTTAATACAGTTCTTAAGGGTCGAGACCCACAGGTTGAGAACCGCTGATCTAAGGGATTCATCAAGACATTAGTGATGGGATATCTCAGGGTAAAGCTATGTACCAAGCCCAGGGAACCACCAGACCAGGTTGCAAAAGGACATAATTCTTTGGAGAATTCAGTCAAGGTGTTTTGAATCTCCTCTCAGTACACATCTGGCACCTGGAGGAAGGGTTTGATAATGGATTAGTAATAAATACGAAAAGAAGTAAATAAAAAAACAAAGGAGAAAATTACATCGTATATGGCCCAGCTGCAACATTTGCATCCTAATACTTTTTATTTATTTATTTATTTATTTTGAGACAGAGCGTCAAGCTGTCACCCTGGATAGAGTGCTGTGACATCACAGCTCACAGCAACCTCCAATTCCTGGGCTCAAGCGAGTCTCTTGCCTCTGCCTCCCAAGTAGCTGGGAATACAGGCGCCCGCCACAACACCTGGCCCTTTTTTCTTTGCAGCCGTCATTGTTGTTTGGCGGGCCCGGGTTGGATTCGAACCTGCGAGCTCAGGTGTATGTGGCTGGCGCCTTAGCCCATTGAGCCACAGGCACCAAGCCTGCATCCTAATACTTAATATAAGCACTGAATTGGTCTAATCAAAAAATGTAACTATTTTGGGGCGGCGCCTGTTGGTGAGTCATTAGGGTGCTGGCCCCATATACGGAGGGTGACAGGTTCAAACCCGGACCCAGGTGAACTGCAACAAAAAAAATAGCCGGACATTGTGGCAGACATCTGTAGTCCCAGCTATTCGGGAGGCTGAGGCAAGAGAATTGCCTAAGCCCAGGAATTCGAGGTTGCTGTGAGCTATGTGACGCCATGACACTCTACTGAGGGCAATAAAGTGGGACCTTGTCTCGACAAAAAAAAAAAAAAAGATCCTTTAAAAAATAAAAATGTAACTGTTTTCATAAAGTAGGATAATTGGAATTGTTTACATATGTATGGTGAGTGGAGCTGTGAAGGAGAAACACCAAGGTGAACATCAGCTCCCATTATGCTTATTAATTACGATTATAAAGATACCATTGAGATAGTCAAAAATAAGTTAACTCTAAAAGGAAAAGATGATGGATGTGGTAGGCCAGGAGACCAGTTCTGTTTGTTTCTAAAAATAGGCTTTGTAGATGGTAAATATATATTTCTTTGATTTTAAAAAAGGCTTTCTTGAATCCTCAACAACTACAGGATAAAATCCAAAGACCTTCACAGTTTTACCTTCCTACTTTTTCCCATCCCTATTTCTGTTCCAACCTACCAACTGTTCGTTACTACTCATACTAATGATAATATTATTCTTTTTGTCCTACTATTTCTTTTAGACATAGTTTAAACCCAAACTCATTAATACAGCTTTCTCATTGCTCTGTTTATCATAGTTTTGTTTTTTTTTTTTTGTAGAGACAGAGTCTCATTTAATCCCTCTCGGTAGGGTGCCATGGCGTCACACAGCTCACAACGACCTCCAGCTCCTGGGCTTAGGTGATTCTCTTGCCTCAGCCTCCTAAGTAGCTGGGTCTATAGGCGTGGCCACAATGCCCGGCTATTTTTTTGTTGCAGTTGGCCGGGGTGAGTTTGAACCCGCCACCCTCAGTATGTGGGGCCGGCATACTACCCAGTGAGCCACAGGTGCCACCCATGTTTATCATCTTCTTTTTTGAGACAGAATCTCAAGCTGTCGCCCAGAGTAGAGTGCTGTGGTGTCACAGCTTAAACTCTTGGGCTTAAGCAATTCTCTTGCCTCAGCCTCCCCAAGTAGCTGGGACTATAGGCACCCTCCACAATGCCCAGCTGTTTTGTTTTGTTGTTGTTGTTGCAGTTGTCGTTGTTTTAGCTGGCTCGGGCTGGGTTCCAACCCACCATCCTCAGTGTATATGGCTGGTGCCCTACCCACTGAGCTACGGGCACCACCCATATTTCATCTTTTTACATATAAATCCTGTACTGTAGCCCTATTCTGTCTTACCTAAGGGGCTCAGTCTTAACCCTTCCATCTGTATGAATCTGGTACCTAGTGTATCGTCTTTAGCATAGTATGTGTTTATTGATATATATAATTGTAACAAAAGTGGAAAATTGGAATGAGTCTAATTTAACTTAACATTTTGTAATGGAAATACATTTAGACAGAATTTTGTTTACTTTTTCTTTTAGTTGTGTAAAAAACAGTTTCAGTACAGTGCCTCCTTACGAGCACACCTTATTCGCCATGCCAGAAAAGATGCACCTACTTCATCCTCATCCAGTTCCACATCTAATGAGGCATCAGGAACATCGTCTGAGAAGGGCAGAACCAAACGAGAATTTATATGTTCCATATGTGGAAGGACATTACCTAAATTATATTCTCTTCGAATACATATGTTAAAGCACACAGGTGTAAAGCCACATGCATGCCAGGTAAAGCCATAACATTTATTTTGTCTTTTAAAGAAGATAGAACTTGATTATGAGGCTATGTATTCTAGAGTCACCCTAGACCATCAGAGAAATTTGACTTATTTTTTTTGTAATTTAAAAGGGATCTATATTAAGTTGTTTGTGAAACTTACTAGGGTCCAGAGAATGTGCATAGTAAGAATAACCAATTTGTCATCCCAGCCATTCCTTAACCTTCAGTAGGACCAAGCAGGACTGGAAAGGAACTCATAGTTTAAATCTCCTTGGTCAGTAAAAGTCCCACCTAAGCTATATGTTCTTCTGTAAAGGCGAGGGTACCTAAATGCCAAAACATGACTCCAGTAATTAGCCAGCTTTAGGCTTTTTATTTATTTAAAAAAATTTTTTTTTTATTTTTTGAAGACAGAGTCTCACTTTGTGGTCATGAGTAAGAGTGCTGTGACATCATAGCTCACCACAACCTCAAACACTTGGGCTCAAGCAATTCTCTTGCCTCACCTTTCCGAGTAGCTGGAACTTCAGTCACCTGACAAAAAGCCTCACTGATTTTTTTTTTGAGAGATAGGGTCTCTCTCTTCTTCAGCATAGTCTTGAACTCCTGAGCTCAAGCAATCCACCCACCCAGCCTCCCATTGTCCTAGGATTATAGGCTTGAGCCACTACACAAGGCCTGGCTTTTTAGAACAATGAAGAATATCAGCATTTCGTAAGTGTGACTCACTATTTTTATTAAACAGTTTTGAAACCAATGAGATTTTTAATATTTCTCCTTTTTTTGCCGTTCTTTTTTTTCTTTTTTTTTTGAGTCAGAGCCTCAAGCTGTTACCCTGGATAGAGTGCTGTGGCATCACAGCTCACAGCAACCTCCAATTCCTAGGCTCAAGCAAGTCTCCTGCCTCCGCCTCCCAAGTAACTGGGACTACAGGCACCTGCCACAATGCCCGGCTATTTTTTGTTGTTGTAGTTGTTGCTTGGCAGACATGGGGCCAGGTTCGAACCCACCAGCCCTGGTGTATGTGGCCAGAGCCCTAGCCACTGAGCTACAGGCATTGAGCTATTTGCAGTTTTTTATTATATGTTAATAAAATACATGGAGGAGACTAACCCTCATATACTTTTAACCCAATTTCAGTAGTTATCAGCTCTTGGTCAGATGTGCTTTATGTATATTGTCACTGCCCTACTTCCACCCCAATTAATTTGAAACCAAGTCCTAACCATTATTTTATTCATAAATTTAAATACTGAGTGTAAGTCGGGCCACTGCTCTTCCAATATACCACTACTCAAAATAGAGACTAAACATATAGAACCTTTTATAGCAATTTGGTGTTGTCATTTTTTTTTTTCTTTTTGAGACAGGATCTCACTCTGTCAACCAAGATGGAATGCAGGGGCTCTGATCATAGCTCACTTCAATCAACCTCAAACTCTTGGGCTCAAGCAATTCTCTTACCTCAGCCTCCTGAGTATCTAGGACTGTGGGCACACACTACCATACCCAGATAATTTTTTTTTTTTTTTTTGAGACAAGAGTCTCACTTTGTCACCCTCTGTAGAATGATATAGCATCATAGCTCACAGCAATCTCAAACTGTTGGGCTCAAGGAATTCTCTTGCCTCAGCATCCCGAGTAGCTGGGACTACAGGTGCCCACCATGATGCTTGGCTATTTTTTATTTTATTTAATTAATTAATTTTTTTTTTTTTTTTTGTAGAGACAGAGTCTCACTTTATTGCCCTCAGTAGAGTACTATAGCATCACAGCTCACAGCAACCTCCAACAACTGGGCTTAGGCGATCTCTTGCCTCAGTCTCCCAAGCAGCTGGGACTATAGGTGCCCGCCACACGCCCAGCTGTTTGTTTGTTGCAGTTTGGCCAGGGCTGTGTTTGAACCCGCCACCCTCGGTATATGGGGCCAGCGCCCTACCCACTAAGCCACAGGCACCTCCAGCCAGGCTGTTTTTTAGAGGCAACGTCTCCCTCTGGCTCAGGCTGGTCTGGAACCTGTGATCTTAGGTAATCCACCCATCACAGCCTCCAGAGAGCTAGGATTATAGGCGTGAGCCACCTCGCCTGGCCCCACCTAGCTAAATTTTTGTTTTTATCTTTGTAGATGCAGGGTCTCCCTGTTGCCCAGGCAGGTTTCAAACTCCTAGCCTCAAGTGATCCTCCTACCTTGGCCTCTCAAAATGCTAGGATTATAGATGTGAGCCTTTCCAAGCCCATCCTTTTCACACATTCTTATTGTTTAACAAAAAATTTTCCCCAATAGATTGAAGAAAGGGAAAAAAATGTTTCTTCACAGTTTGAGAAGCACTATTTCAGTTGGTGTGATAGGAAATAGTGTATTGTTCTTGATTAAGCTCCTTTGTCTCTTTGTTTAACCGGTCTGAAGGATAGCACAAGGTTTGTTTATTTGTGCTATTTTCAGCTCCTCCAGTGTTAATGTGAATTTAAGAAAGATATCAACAGTATCTGTTAAGTACTGAATCAGAAAATGGGTCAGCTTACCAGTGTCATTGGCATTTGTGGTTTAAACTTCAACTTCAGGGTAGGCGAGGTGGCTCACACCTGTAATCCTAGCACTTGGGAGGCTGAGGCAGATGGATTATTTAAGCTCAGAGCTTAGAGATCTCTTTAAGCTTAGAGATAGGGATAGCCCAGCGTTGTGGCTGGTGCTACTTTAGAGGCTGAGGCAAGAGAATCCCAGCTTAAGTCCAAGAGTTTGAGGTTGCTGTGAGCTGTGACACCATGGCATTCTACCAAGGGTGACAAAGTGAGACTCTGTCACAAAAAAAAAAATGACAGTAAAATAAAATAACCTTGCACTTAAAAAGAAACTTGAGCTTTGTCATTTTGTTTATAATTTTAGTTAATTAACAAATATTTATGTAAACTAGTTTTTATATCTTCATTCTTCAGAAACAGCACCATACTTACTGAGCTATGGGCACTGAGCCAATCTCTTTTTTTTTTTTTTTTCATTGAATTAAGTACCCCTTTTCTGTCTTAGGTCTGTGGAAAGACTTTTATCTACAAGCATGGTCTAAAATTACACCAAAGTCTCCATCAATCACAAAAGCAGTTCCAATGTGAATTATGTGTTAAGTCATTTGTTACCAAACGGAGTCTACAAGAACATATGAGTATTCATACTGGTAATGAGAGATTTATATCAACATAATTATATATTGTTATATGTATTTTATGTATATAAATATTTTATATATTGTTATCTTATTACACTGATTATGCTGTAATTGCATTAGAAATTGATATACTGTTCAGTTTATTATGAGGCAGTATTTAAAGTTACAAGGTTTTCTTAAATCTAGTATTACAGCTATGTTATTTGTGTAAAAAAATTCATTATTAAAAAAAAAAAAAAAATGGCCGGGCGTTGTGCGGGTGCCTGTAGTCCTAGCTACTTGGGAGGCAAAGGCAGGAGACTCGCTTGAGCCCAGGAATTGGAGGTTGCTGTTAGCTGTGATTTTACAGCACTCTATCCAGGGTGACAGCTTGAGGCTCTGTCTCAAAAAAAAAAAAAAGTAGCCAGTGCCTGTAGTCTCAGCCTCTTGGTAGACTGAGGCGCAAGCATCCCTTGAGCCCAAGAGTTTGAGTTTACTGTGAGCAATCATGCAGATGTGACAGTATTCCACCAAGGGTGACAAAGTGAAACTGAGTTTCAGAAGAAACCAAAAAGTGAATGGTAGGCAGATGTAATGTCAGCATGGTAGATTGCTTATACTTTTATTATTTTTTGTCCACCCATACTTATTTTTATTTTTGTTTATCTATTTATTTTGTATTTTGTATTTTTTTGAGACAGAGCCTCAAGCTGTCACCCTGGATAGAGTGCTGTGGCACCACAGCTCACAGCAACCTCCATTTTCTGGGCTCAAGCCAGTCTCCTGCCTCCACCTCCCAAGTAGCTGGGACTACAGGTGTCCGCCACGACATCTGGCAGTTTTTTGGTTGCAGCCATCATTGTTGTTTGGCGGGCCTGGGCTGGATTCGAACTGCCAGCTCAGGTGTACATGGCTGGCGCCTTAGCCCATTGAGCCACAGGCACCGAGCCCCATACTTATTTTTATTTATTTATTTATTTATTTATTGAGACAGAGCCTCAAGCTGTTACCCTGAATAGAGTGCTGTGGCATCACTGCTCACATCAACCTCCAATTCCTGGGCTCAGGCCAGTCTCTTCTCTCTGCCTCCCAAGTAGCTCGGACTATAGGCGCCCGCCACAATGCCCAGCCATTTTTTTTTTTGGTTGCAGCCGTCATTGTTGTTTGGTAGACCTGGGCTGGATTCGAACCCACCGTCTCATGTGTACATGGCTGGCACCTTAGCTGTTGAGCCACAGGCGCCGAGCCCCCATACTTATTTTTAGATGCTTTAAAATAGTAATATAGTCATGGCCAATGAAGGGTATGTTTGTGCTATAGAACTTGTATTTAATTTTATTACTGTTACAGTCCGTACGTTATATAAGCATATCACATTCTTTGGGTAGTACAGTAGTTGAGAGGAAAATACGTATTTTTACATCATTTATTATTATTCTTACATAGTAATTGTTAAATGTTTTAGCTTCCATATCTCCTTGATAGAGGTTTTTATATTTTTTACAGGAGAGTCCAAGTACCATTGCTCAGTTTGTGGAAAGTCTTTTCATAGGGGCTCTGGACTAAGCAAGCATTTCAAGAAACACCAGCCAAAGCCTGAGGTTCGAGGCTATCATTGCACTCAGTAAGTATTTAATGTGTGAAGCATTCAATTGGTTTCTAACTCAGTTTCTTTAAAAGTTGTTTTGCCAAGAAAAAAACTGGGCGGGGCAAAGTGGCTCAGTCCTATAATCCTAGCACTCTGGGAGGCCGAGGCGGTGGATTACCTGACTTCATAGGTTTAAGACCAGCTTGTGCCAGAGTGAGACGCCATCTCTTAAAAAAATAGCTGGGTGTGGGCGGCGGCTGTGGCTCAAAGTAGTAGGGCACCAGCCCCATATACTGGAGGTAGCGGGTTCAAACCCAGCCCAGGCCAAAAACTGCAAAACAGAAAACCTGGGCATTGTGGCCAGTGCCTGTAGTCCCAGCTACTTGAGAGGCTGAGACAAGACAATTGCTTGAGCCCAAGAGTTTGAGGTTATTGTGAGCTGTGACGGCCCAGCACTCTACCAAGGGTGACAAAGTGAGACTCTTTCTGAAAAGAAAAATAAGAAAAGAGGCTTGGCGGGCAGCTCCGGCATCTCAGTGAGTAGGGTGCCGGCCCCATATACTGAGGGTGGCAGGTTCAAACCTGGCCCCGGCAAAACTGCAACAAAAAAATAGCCGGGCCTTGTGGCGGGTGCCGGTAGTCCCAGCTACTCAGGAGGCTAAGGTAGGAGAACCGCCAAAGCCCAGGAGTTGGAGGTTGCTGTGAGCTGTGTTACACCATGGTACTCTACCAAGGGTGAGAAAGTGAGACTCTGTCTCTACAAAAAAAAAAAGAAAAAGAAAATAGGCTCAGCACCTGTGGCTGAAGTGACGAAGGCACTAGCCACATAAACCTGAGCTGGCAGGTTCGAATCCAGCCGGGGCCCGCCAAAGAACAATGACAACTGCAACCAAAAAATAGCCGGGTGTTGTGGCAGGCGCCTATAGTTCCAGCTACTCGGTAGGTTGAGGCAAGTCGCTTAAGCCCAAGAGTTTGAGGTTGCTGTAAGCTATGATGCCATGACACTCTACTGAGGGTGACATAGTGAGACTCTGTCTCCAAGAAGAAGAAAAAAAAATCTAATTTGGGTAATTGAACTTTATTGCAGATGTGAAAAAAGTTTCTTTGAAGCTAGAGATCTTCGTCAACACATGAACAAACATCTTGGTGTGAAGCCATTCCAGTGCCAATTTTGTGATAAGTGCTACAGTTGGAAGAAAGATTGGTATTCCCATGTGAAGTCTCATTCTGTCACTGAGCCTTATAGGTGAGTAAATTTGAGAAGAATCTGAACTTGAGATGTGTATGTGTTTGATTGATTTATGGCTACTGGTAAATTGGAAAAAATAATTTGTTTTTTTTCCGTATTTCAGGTGTAATATCTGTGGCAAAGAATTTTATGAGAAAGCTTTATTTAGAAGACATGTAAAGAAGGCTACCCATGGGAAAAAAGGGAGAGCAAAACAAAACCTAGAACGGGTGTGTGAACAGTGTGGAAGAAAATTCACTCAGTTAAGAGAGTATAGAAGACACATGAACAACCACGAAGGTAATTCTACTTAGCATTATATGCATTAAAAGCCAAAGTAGAAGTGATTCACCATTCACCAGACCTCTTACTGTACTTGAAAAGAGATTAATTTCATATTTGTATTCAAGTGACGGAAGTGATCCTGATCCCAAGTACCTAGTTATGGTGTAAGTAGATAGATTCCTTTTTTGGTGAGCTAAATTCTGCATCAACATTGTTATACTGAACTAAATTGTTTGAAGCCTCTATCTATTTCATTACCCTTGGATTATAGGATTGCTGTGAAGGAGTAATTGAGATTATGCATGAAAACTAAGATTTGTCTCTCAGTAACTTCTATCTATGGGAATGTCTTTAGACAGATTTATAGTTCAGAATCTTATTTATTCTAAGTAAATCCATTAGGTCCCAATTAATGATTGTCATAGTTGAGACAATAAGATATGTGAGCTACTGTATTTTTTTTAAAAAATTTTAAAGGCAATTTAAATATATTTTGGGGCTGGGGGCAGTGGCTCAAGCCTGTAATCCTAGTACTCTGGGAGGCCAAGATGAGTGGATTGCCTGAGCTCACAGATTCAAGACTAGCCTGAGCAAGAGCAAAACCCCATCTCTTAAAAAAAAAAAAATAGGGCTTTGTGGTGGGCGCCTGTAGTCCCAGCTATGTGGAAGCTAAGGCAAGAGAATCTCTTGAACCCAAGAGTTGGAGGTTGCTGTGAGGTGTGATGCCACAGTACTCTACCCAGGGCAACTGAGTGAGACTCTGTCTCAAAAAATAAACATTATGTTTAAAAATGTTAATGTTATGTTAATGTAAATGTTAAAAATAACATTAAATAAGTAAGTCTTGGCACCTGTAGCTCAAGCAACTAAGGTGCCAGCCACATATACCAGAGCTGGCGGTTTCAAATCCAGCCCGGCCTGGCCAAAACAACAATGACAACTACAACCAAAAAAAAGAAAAGCTGGGTGTTGTGGCGGGCACTTGTAGTCCCAGCTATTTGGGAGGCTGAGGCAAGAGAATTGCTTAAGTTGGAGGTTTCTGTGAGCTGTGACGCCACAGGACTGTACCCAGGGGCGACAGCTTGAGGCTCTGTCTCAAAAAAAGAAAAAATAAATAAATACATATATTTTGGTACTTGTACCTCATCACACGTGTACCTTTTTTTTTTTTAATAGGAGTTAAGCCATTTGAGTGCTTAACATGTGGAGTAGCTTGGGCTGATGCCCGATCTCTAAAACGTCACGTCAGAACACATACTGGTGAACGGCCCTATGTCTGTCCTGTGTGTAGTGAAGCCTACATAGATGCTCGAACACTCCGTAAACATATGACCAAATTCCACAGAGACTATGTGCCTTGCAAAATTATGCTGGAAAAAGATACCCTTCAGTTTCATAACCAAGGAACTCAGGTGGAGCATGCTGTTAGCATCTTAACAGCAGACATGCATGGACAAGAAAGTAGTGGTCCTCAAGAACTTGAGACTGTAGTAGTGACAGGAGAAACTATCGAAGCTCTCGAGGCTGTTGCAGCTACTGAAGAGTGCCCATCAGTATCTACGCTTTCTGACCAAAGTATTATGCAAGTAGTGAATTATGTATTGGCACAACAGCAAGGACAGAAGCTGTCTGAAGTTGCAGAAGCTATTCAGACTGTTGAAGTAGAGGTGGCACATATTGCAGAAGCAGAGTGAATATGGTAACGAAGATAAAAAGTGACATATACACTGAACTCATGGAACATTTGTTTACAATATTGTGTGACTATCCGCTTAGCATTTACATGTCAAGGCTCTGGACTATTTGGTGGTGTAACATTTCCCAACCTTTTGTCTAGCCATTGGGTTCTCTTGAAAAGTCCATTTATTGTAAAGAAATTGAAAACAAATATATTTGATGGCAGTGATATATCATGATAGACCTTTTATGAATTAATGTTTATAAATGACTGTACTAAATTTAAGACGGTACAGTTCCGTTTGTATTGTGACATTATCTTATTATATATTTAGAGTTTAAAAGCTGCAGCAGTTGGCTTTCTTTCTGTTTTATTCTCAAAATGCAGAGATTCTGTGATTTCATTTGCCCTGTTTATAAATTTAAAAAATTCTAATATAAAGCATTTCAGTAGAATGCATAGGTATATTACGTTTTTTAAATGCTTTAGATCTGTGATTCTTGACTTACTATTTATTTTAACCCCTTTTAAGTCAGGAATTCTTTGTTCTATTTTAAAGCACTTAATGAGTTATGTGTTGTAATCAAGTTTGCACAATATATTTATATGGGGAGCCTATAAATGAATAGCTAATATTTTAAATGCCATTAAAATGCATGAAATGCCTACTAAAGCCTTACTGTACTCTCTTCAAGGCAAGTAAATTGACCGTGAGTGAAGAACATTGTTATTAAACACTGTTAATGGGAAATTTCTCCTTGATAACAAAGGACAATAAATGACAAGAAAAATCTCATTCTTTTGCTGAAGAATGAACAAGTTAGGTTTGCTACGGTTTCAGCTTTTGTATCATGTTTAATTGTTTAATTTTGTTGAAAAACTGCACTTGAGAAATAGGATAGCAATGCAAACATGAAAGTGGTCCTGTGGATACCATATGATTGTCAAGTGATTTCAGAATATTGAAAATTCTTCAGTGCAGCCCTAATTGTAGTATAATACTTGAAGAAATTGATTATGGTCCCACCAAATTGTTGGAGATAACTTATTTTTAGAAGTTACCTGAAAATTATATTAATTCATGTGTTTATTTTTTAAAATTCTCACCTCTTTAAGCTATCCAGTTTTCTGATTTTCAAAATAAGCATGGGGAGATGCCACATTTCTCTCTAGGAAACTACTACTCAAGCTATAATTGTTAAAATTAAGCTTTTA
>CAUYON010128023.1:0-25435 GCA_963573935.1 Arctocebus calabarensis | reverse complement strand
GTCTTTGAATTGGTTGAATTCTTGAGACATCTTCTGAATTAATCCTATAATCTCTACCTCCATATTTGTTTCCATTTTATTAATCTTGTTTGCAATCCAGATTCTAAATTCGATTTCAGACATCTCCGCTATCTGTTTGTCGATGGAATAGTCTGGATTGGATGGCTTGTCATTTTGGGGGGGAGTTGCACCGTTCTGTTTATTCATGTTGCCAGAGTTTTTCCACTGGTTCCGTCCCATGTTTGTTTTTCCGTTTTTAGCTATATGAGCAGGACAGTGAAACTGGACTGGAAACTTCTACGGTTGTGATTGACCAGCCCCCCACCAAGGTACTAGGGTGGTGACTGCAGCCTTTACAGGTCAAGAGTTCCAGACCAATTGTAAATGCAGACAATCTGGATTGTGGATGAGTTGGAGTTCTAGACTTCCAATCCGGGGTAGGGGGTGAACTGAAGGGTCAAGGTGGCAAGGAAAACATTTACCACACGAATCACATTGAGAGCAAATGGGCTAATACACTCGTAAAAGGGTTACCAGACACACAAGACCACAGATGCACCCACAGTCAGAAACACATAGCCATATGGACAAAACATAACAAACAAACAAAAAACCAAACAACAACAAACAATCTACAATAAAAATAATGATACTTGTAAAATACTTGGGAAAAGAGAAGAAAAAAGCCTCTAGAAAATCTGATGTAAGCACTCTCAGAAGCCCTAAGAAGGGAAGAAGAGGAAAGGGAGAGAGAAAAAAGAAAGTAGTGTTCATAAAAGAGTTACAAAACAGAAGAAAGGAAAAATAAAAATACAATAGAAAATAGAAGAAAATAAAAATAACCTGGTGTCCTGCGAGAGATGGGCTATGCGACTGTCTCTACCGCCATCTTGCTCCACCTCTCTCAAATCTTTTCTGATCCCTAAATGTCCCCAGTAACATTCAGCTTCTGCTCAAACACTTGATAGAAGTCTCACTACCTGTCTTGACAACCTAAGAGAAGATTCAACTGTGAGAAACCTTTCCTTATGTTGAAAAAAACTGAAACAGGATCTACCCCTCTCATCATTCACAAAAATTAGCTCACAATGGATAAAAGATTTAAACCTAAGGCAGGAAACTATAAGAATCTTAAAATATGGGAAAAACTCTTTAAGATAGCAACCTGAGCAAAGAACTCATGAGGAAGATCCCAAAAGAAATTACAGCAACAACAAAAATAAATAAATGGAACTTGATCCAATTAAAAAGCTTCTGCACAGTGAAAGACACAATCAAAAGAGAAAATAGACAACCCACAGAACGGGAGCAAATATTAACATGCTATATATCTGATGAAGAACTGATAAACAGAATCTACAAAGAGCTGAAGCAAATCAACAAGAAGCAACTCCATTAAAAAGTGGGTAAAAGACATGAACAGAAAATTTTCCAATGAAGATACACTAATGGCCGATGAACTCATCAAAAATGCTCAACATCTCTAATCTTTAGGGAAAGGCAGATCAAAACCACAATGAAATACCACTCATTCTCCAATGAGAATGGCTCACATTAAAAAGTCCTAATTTGTTCTTCTGCTTTCCAGAATTATCCAGAAAACAAACAATTAACTCTTTCCTCAGTTTATTGGTCTTCTGATATTTGAAGACAATTCACACATCTCCAGCCTGAGTTGGTGGTTTATTCACCTTATCCCTCTGACAAAGTTTTGAATCCCTAGATCGCAGTAGGAATTCTCTGTGCATAGCTATTAAAATTCCAGGAATGGATTAACAATCTTGATATATGTATACTATGGAAGTATACTATGGAATATTTAGCCATTAAAAGAGATGGAGATTTTACATCTTTTGTATTAACCTGGCTGGAGGGGAACACATTCTTCTTAGTATAACATCATAAGAATGGAGAAGCAAAAGTCCAATGTACTCGATTCTGATACAAGGACAATTGATGACCTACCACTTGGTGGTGGGTGGGGAAATGGGACAGTGGGAAGATGGAACGGGAGAGGGGTAGGGGTTCATGGTGTGTGACACATTTCTTGGGGGTGGGAAACAATTATAAGAGGGAAGTTACCTAACAAATGCAATCAGTGTTATCTAGTTCTTTGTACCCTCAATGAATCCCTAACAATAAAAATAAATAAATAAATAATTCCTCTCCTGGTTTGTCCCACCTAGAACCAAACACAATCCTCTAAATGTGGCCCAATCAGCACAGAGCATAAAAGATCCCTCATCTCCTGTTTGGTATTTGGTCAAACCAATGGCAATTGCCAGTTTGTAGGACAAAATGGCCACATAATAACAACTTCAATTGGTCAACCTGCTATAATTTTATTAATACAACCTAAGATAAAATGAACTATTTTGGTAGTGACATCACACCATTGAGAAGTGTGGAGCTTAGTTAAGTAAAACATGCAACACTTTCTTTTTTCTACATACTACTAAGCCACATTCCCCCTAGTCTTGAAATTGTGCAGTTGCTTTATTGAACCTAAGTCCTCACTTTACATTTTTTAAGGTAATATTCAAAGAAGCCTTTGGAAATATTAGTTCTATCATTCAAAATATAGACTCTCTTTCATCTTGTGTCATTGTCAATTACATAATCACGCCATCAAAATCCTAAAGGAGATTTGATGAACACTATTGTGAACATTATTGTGCCAAGAAAGGAAACTGAATCATAGAGATCCTATTAGTTAACCACCTTCTGTATCGGTGTGTCAGGGACCTATTTAAGTTACTTTGTATTTATCTCATCAAAGAACATAAAATTTAATTGAGAACTCTTTTTCCTTTCATCTCTGTGGCCACTTAATCTGAGGTACCACATACACTTCAATATGGTCCATAAGAATCAAGGCAATAAGAATAATGTTCAGTCATCTTCACTCAGAGGTGCAGTACCTGCCTCTGAGCTCTTTTTTTTTTTTCCAGAGAGAGAGTCTCACTCTATCGCCCAGGCTAGAGTGCAGTGGCACAATCATAATTCACTGTAGCCTCAAACTCCTTGGATGGCTGGGACTTTAGGTACCTGCCACCATCCCTAGCTAATTTTTTTATGTTTTCTATGTGTTTCCCAGGCTGGTCTCAAACTTCTGGGCTCAAGCAATTCTCCCACCTTGGCCTCCTAAAGCAGTGGGGTTGCAGGTGTGAGTCAGCACTCAGGGCTGTTGTATTTGATACTTGTCTACTGCCTCCAGATGTGGCTATGCATCATTGGAAGGGCTCTTTGGTGCTCTCTCTCAACCAATCTCTGCACCTGACCCCGATGTAGCTTCTTAGCTCTCCAGTAGAGCTTGACATCTGACATGACCCTGTCTTGTTCATCCTACCCCCAACCCCCAACCCCAGCCCTGGTATCCATCTGACCAAGCCCATTTGTGTGGGAATGCATCTTTGTATTTAGGACCTTGCTTTAGGAAGAACTCTCCTCAAAACCTGAGGGACTCAGTGCCCAGGAAACATAGTGGGGGACTTACAGTTGTCATATAATCAACATTGTCAGGCAACATTTTCTACTCTGATTAGCAGGCCCCTCTACATCCCTGAGCCTCTGTCCTATCTTCTGGCTGGCTGATGCCTAGAATTATATCATTGACTTCATCTTTTGACTTCATATTTTTCCCTATTCAACTGCAATTTCTTCAAGGAAAGGTCAGCCATAACCTTTATAGCGAATCAATGCAGGGTTGTCCAGCTGCTACTCTGACAATGGCCATGAGAGGAAGAGGGAAGGAAGAAGTAAGGAAGCCCAAAGAAAACAGAAACTTTGGATTTGCACCTTATGTAAATGGAGGTGAATGAAATAAATAAAAAATCTAACTTAATAATAGTAACAACAAGTATTTGGTGTTTTCTTCACATCAGCCCTCCATGGCAGGTAAAATTGTCAGACATGTAAAATTACATGGAAAAACAGAGGCCCTGAGAAGTTAGACAATTTTCCCAGAGTTGTACATCTAGTAAAGAATAGAGCCAGGCTCTAAAGACAGATAGGAAGTCTGGCCCCAGAGCTCAAGTTCATAACCACCACTTCTCATTCCTTCCATGAGTCTTTCCTGATGACAGTGAGAATAGTCTACAGAGCTCAGACAGCAAGTGGACATCAATAAACAAAAGTCCCCTGAAGCAGCTCTGTGGCAGGTTCTCTGGGCTCATTCCATATGGAGAGGATCATTATCCCCACCATGGGCCCTCTCTGATGGGCACATGGCAGAGTTAATGGGTTGATGGCAGATTTGGACTTGCCTCATCAATTTTTCTGTAAGGATCATTGCTATTTGAGTAATGGAGTACAGCTTCTGTAACCAGAAGGGTTCAGGATCTATAAGAAAATTGACATAATTAGATAGTTTTGCTGTTAGTTAAATCTCAGCAAAGATTGGCTGACTTGTTTGGGTAAGCAAATAAGCCCACAGGTGAATTTCAGTACATCACAGGACCTCCAAACTAGATGAGACTTTAGAAAGTCATCTGGTCTACTGGAATTGCCTCTAACCATTCCTTTCCCCATACACATACACCACCAGCAAGCAGTACTCTGGCTTTAAACACCTCTAGGAATGGAGAACTCACTACCTCCCAGAGCTATCATTTCTGTTTGTTAAGTGCAATTCAGTTCAGGTGAATTCAAATTGATTTTGTGCCTGTCAGAAGCTCACCACTTAAATGGCTGGAAAGGAGAATTTTCAGTCTAACAGTCTCTGTCCCTAGTAGGTTATTTGCATTCAAGAGGAAAAAGGACTCCAGATTTGTCCTGGGATGCAATAATGAAAAGCCCAGTTAGCTAAATAAGAAATCCCGCATTCCCCTTGGAGTTTGCTGATTGAGCAGAGTGCAGGGAGCTTCTGGGCTGAGCTTTTGGGGCAGCTCCACTCTACACTTTTTCCCCTTGTCTGGACTCTTGAATCCCTCTAGGGATGTGTCTCTTTAGTAAACTTTCATAGACATATTGAATCATTTTTTTCCTGTTGCCCTCAGATCTACTATCTTGCTAAAATTTCCAACTGTACTCAAAACCTCCAGTGGCTTTGTTTTTGTTTCTAGCACAAAGCTCCAGTATCCTAAGGGTGGTATTTAAGGCCTCCTCATTCTGGCCACAACCTGCCTTTGAGATCTATTTTCTATTACTTGCATCATATACCCATGCCCCACCTTATCCCCTTCTTTTTTTATCCATTGGCATTTTTATTTTAATTTAAAACATGTTTTCTTTTTTACTGCCTTCTTCTTATGCTCCAACCATGCTGGCTGACTCATTGTTCTCTGAAAATGCCACACCTCATCCTATCTTTGCTTACATTCCTTTCCTTGGCTTGAAAATCCCTTAAGCACCCTCATTCTTTACCTTATAATATTTTTACATCTCTGTGTTTTAATTATTCCTGCAAGAATATCTCCCCTAATCAAAGAAGAAATCTCTATGAGCACAGAAGATCCAAACAAATGTCAATCACAACTTGAGACTATGTGTCCAAGGAGAGGTTAGTGGAAAATGTAAGCCGTCGGCCTTCTGCATCAGGACCCAAAAACTTCTGTTGAGTTCTGTGGATGAATGAAGGGAAATGTAGGTTTAGGGTTTTCTTTGGCCAAAGCTCAGACTCCAAGGTGTGGTCCCTGACAAGTCTAGGCCGTACCAATAAGTACTATCCAGAAAGTAGAGGAAGAGAAACCCAAGAAAGACATTAAGAACTCTGACAATCTTATCCATTCACTTCTAAGCATTCCCATCAGCTATTTCACTTCCTTTGCAATTCTTTCCATTCACAAATGCCTCACCCTTCCCCCAATTTTCTCAAAACCAAACTTACATAATATTTTAGGAGAGTTAACTGCATCTCTTCAAAGTTAGGGGGTGCAACAACACAGATAAATCCAAAAACTTAATACTGACCAAGAGAAGCCACATACAAAAGAAGACACCCTATATCATTTCATTCAGTGAACTTGAAGAACAGACAAAACTAATCTACAATTTGAGATATCAAAATAATGGTTATCTTTTGGGGAGTGTTGCCTGGATAGAGGCAATGAGGGAAGCTTTTACGGTGCTGAAAATATATTTACATTGATTTGTGTAGTTGTTACATGGATGTGCATGGGTATGAAAGTTTGTTGAGATGTATACTTAAAGTTGAGCCATTTCACTGTATGTGTGCTATACCTCAGTTTTAAAAATTAAAACTCACCCCTTTTCCCAACTCCCACAAAGCAAACTTTCAAAATCTTCTAAGTAACTTTTTCATGTGTCTTTTGAGGGCAGCCCGTGTCTCTAAACTGCAAAATAACAAAACCTTAAAAAGATAAACAATTATTCTTCATCATGCTCCACATAGCTTAAGACATTTGGCCAAGATGATTTGGAAATTCTGATCCTAAAGGTTAGAATTACAGAAAAGACTGAGCCCCATATGGGCTCCAAGAGAGGGTAAGTTATAAATTTAAATTTGATAAGAGCAGGTGACCTCCCAGAAGACCATTCCCTGTGTCTCCTTCACTCCTACTTATCCTCAAGCCCAGCTGAAATGTCTCTTCTCCGCAATGCATTCTCTTGTCTCTTTTGTTCCCCATACTCCAAGACAGAAGTAATACCAACTAGTAAGTTGCAAAGCATGAACTGAAGACTTGCTACTCAAAGTATAGTCCTCAGACAAGCAACATAGGTATTACCTGGGAGCTTGTTAGAAATGGAGAAATGCTGACCCCACTCAGACTTACTGAATCATAATCTGCATTTCAATTTAGCTCCGAGATGACCCTTATACACATTAAATGTTAAAAAGTGGTTTAAGACAACTCTTACTCAAATTGAAAAGTGACTCCAAAATCATCTAAGGTAATCTTTACAATTCCAGTCCTGGATCCTACATCAAAGATTCCAATTCAGAAGTTCTAAGGCCAGAAATCTGGATTGTGACAAGGTTGCATTTGAATGTTTACAAGAAACCTGGCTTAAACTCAAAGAGTGCTTGCTAACAGAGACAACACCACAGATTGTAACTGAGTTCCTTGTCAGTCCCCAGAAGCCTAATGAACGGGTATCAATCATAATTTGAGACCTACCTATATAAAGAGAAGCTCATGAAATATGTAAGCCCTGGGCCTTTCCAATTAGGATTCAAAGATGCCCTTTGCTCATGGATTGGTGCCCCCAGAAAAATCCCTCATCAAGTTCTCATCTACTTTCTTTTTGGCACTTTCTATCCATATTAAACAGGAGAAAACCCACCTAACCTGGGGTCTCAGTGTTTTTGGAATAGAGACTATTGCTTACATAACAAGAGCTACTGCAAGCAAACCAGTGCCAAAGGGAGTCATAGTCTCTGTGGACAACTGCAGCCACCAGTACCTAAAGATATCTGCCATTCTGTATAGCAAGAAAACAAAGAAAAGGCTCAGCAAGAAATTCTAGTCACAATGTTAGCTACCATTTTTCAAAATGGCAACATTCAGATGTCTCATCTGTTGTTGATATCAAGTAAGGAATTTCACTAACCACTCCACAGAAGTGGCCAGTTATCAGATTGACAAAAATGAAAATTAATACTAATACCCAGAGTTGATAAGGGATAAAGAAGTGGACACTTAATTATAACTATGAAGAGACTAAATCAGGAAAGACTTTCTGGAAGGCATTTTGACAATAAGTATCCTGGAAGAAAGGTGCTAAAGTTGAGTACTTGCAATATACTTGCCTACCTTTTTTGCAAATTACATTGGCTAAAATCGTAAAGAATGAAAACACATTTTCATATTGTGTTGCTCCAACAGGATATCACAGATTGTGTGATTCATAAAGACAAGAAGCTTATTTGGTTCATGATCCTAGAGGCTGAGAAATCCAAGAACATGATGCCTGCATCTGCCATGAGACTTCACACTGCATTGTCTTATAATGGAACACGGAAGGGCAAGAGAGAATGGGAGCAAGAGAGCAAAGAAGGCCAGTCTTGCTTTTATAGCACCCCTCTCTGGTGGTGAAATTAATGTATTTACAAGAGCAGAACACTCATGGCCTAATAACCCCTTAACAGTTCCATTTCTTTATACCAGTGATTTTCAACCAATGTGCTATGGCAAACTGGTATGCCAGGAGAGGATCTTAGTTGTGCTGAGAAAATTTTTAAAGATCATTAATTAAATTATTTTCAAAAGAAGTTTAAAGCACAGTAAGTATATTCTTTTTTTAACTCTTTTTGATCAACATAATTTAAGTGTGCTGTGGAAGTTTAACTATAGGGTCAAGTGTTGCATGAGATAAAAAAAAAAAGAAGTTGAAAACCACTGCTTTATACTATCACGAAGACAGTTAAATTTCAACATGAGTCTTGGAGAGGACATTCAAACCACAGCAGCACCCACTGCTGGTGAAAGTATGAGGAAAGAAGCACTTATATTTACTGCTGATGGAGTTGAAACTAGCATATCCCTTCTGGAGAGCATTTGGGAAATAATTAATAAGAGCCTTAAACATGAGTGTGCATGCTGATCTAGCAATTCCATTCTAAGAATGTATCCAAAGGAAATAATTTTAAATGTATGAACAGATGTCTACATAAGGATGTTTACCACAGTTTTGCTTGTAAATAGTGAAAAATGGAAATAACCTACATGGGCAACAATAGAAGACTGGTTGAAGAAATTATGAGCCATCCATAGAGAAGGATTTCATGTAGGCATGGAAAATGTTATTTTAGTCTATTTTTATGAATATACATATATGTTCACAATATATTGTTAAATGAAAAAGTGGTGTACATGGGAGGACCTGTTGCTCAAAATACCCATATGTATGCATGACTTTGTCAACACAGGGATAAATCAGGTATGGTACTGGTTAGTCCTTACATGACAGAATTAGGCTTTTAATAATTACTTTTGCTTTTTCACATTTTCAGATTTTTCTGTAATAAATAGGAACTTGTAGTAAAATTTTAAAATAGTAATTCTTTCAAAAGCTAAAGAAAGATCAGCCAGGATAATGACCTAAAGGAGGAGCTCCTCTCTTAATATTCTAACGTGCTTATCTTCAAAGCATGAGAGAATCTCTAGAGAAAACTGCAAAGCAATTATAACTTGTTCTTGAAATGGGACTTATACTCAGTGGTTAAGGGACAGAGAGGAACTGCCATGGTTTAAAAAACAAAAATAAACTGGAAGCTATACACTTGTCTTTTTCCTAAAAAATGTTCCATTGGTATCCTTCTTGCTCATTTACTTGACACCTGAAGACAGAAAGCTGAAAGTAAAGTACGGTTAATAGTCTTGTCTCTTTTGTGGACACTCATTTAGATCCCATTCATACTTAGATGACAGATCCTTCTCCCCTCCTCAACCATCAGACAGACTACTCACTGGTTTAGACCTCAGAGGTCCGAGACACATCTCCAGGGCTTACAGGACAAGGCAGGCAGAAAAAAACATAAATAGCTTGATATTTGGGGGAGTCATCAGAGTTGCTGAGGAGACTTCATGTAATGGAGTCTCTTAAGCCTATATGAAAAGCAATAATCCAGGAGTGGAGAGAGCTACTCTCTCCCAATAAGCCATGAAGTACCCAGCCTAATGTAGCCAGACTACAGCAACATAGAGGGGATGGCCAAAAAGAGTTTTGTCATCAATCACCCCAGCATGGCCATTATCCCCCACCCCATTCCTGCCAAGAATTGTGCTTTTAATATTGCTAGTCAAAAAAAACCCAGATAAACTGCTGGTCATCACCCATGATTCATAAATAGCATTTTCAAAACAGCAAATAGAATGAAATGAGTTAAGATAGAGATAAGGTAATATGAGATAGAGATAGGATAATATATGATAGAAAATGTGAGAGTGCCTCCCAGGTAGTCAGAGAATAAGTAGTGTGTGTGTGTGTGTGTGTGTGTGTGTACTAGTAGTAATGTTAAATGTATTCCTCTGGGACATGGTTATTAAGTTTGAAAGCTGAAAAAGTAGAGGTTTTGTATATGGAAACTAGTGCCCACTTTACTGCCAGGTGTTATCACTTGAGGCCCCTAACCCAGATCAGCTTCCTGTCCTCCACTTTAGACCAGTTAGCCTCTTCATCCAGATATCTTTTGACTCAGCCTAACTTTTTAAAAACACAGTCCCAATGCTGTCAATCATTTTTTTCTGAGATGATCAAAAGCCTCCAAAAATACCTATTGAATACTCCCCCAGATCAGAGGAGAACATTTGGATTTAATACACATTTTTCTCCCACCTATTCATCTGCAAGGGACAGATTCATTTTATGAAACAAAAGTCTTGTTGCCATTTCATACTTCTCTGTAATATTCACTCTTTTCAAACATGCCTTCATGTTGATTGTTACTAATAGTATGCTTGGATTACAGAAAATAAATAGGTTTATTAAGTTGCTAGTAGTTAAAAAAAACTAAAGATATAACTGGATCAAGAAGTACATGAAAAATTAATCTTAGCAAAATATCTCGTGGACTCAGTTTCTGAGCAATTGCCCTATAGTCTATAATTATGAATAAAATACCCTTTGAAAAGACCTCATCAGAATCAGAGAGAAATGAGAACAATAGAGTAGGTATTACAAAAGATTGGCTCTTCTCAGATAATTGTTTTTAATAAAATGGTAAAAGTGTAGAAAACACCAGGAAACTATAATTAGGATAATAATCTATTGTTCTACAGGAATATGTACCCTGTTGTCTCTTCTATTGGAAAGCAACAAAGAAAATACTGAAGTAAAAGATGGGTGAATACATTTGAAGGATAGTTATACATTGAACTGTGGAGGTCATTAATTAAACTTTCCTTTATGGCAGAACCAGCCAAATAGCCAAGAGTTGATGCTGTACTGTCTGTGGGCTCTGAGAGAGCTCTACTTTTAAAGAGAAGCCCAAAGAGACTACAGGATTGCTTTCAACACAACTGTATATATTTTCTACTTATTTCTATTTATTTGCTTAGATAGAATAATATTTAGACACAGAACATTTTTCTACATTGTTAAAGTCTATTTTTCTGTCAATAGTGAAGTGTATGAACCTATGGTTAATCTCTTTAGTTGGGAGAAATTCTAGAAATGTTGGATCCATGAAATTGGGGCTGAATTTTATCATGAATTCGACAAAGATGCGTTTTCAGAACAGGATACTTAACAAGATACAAAACACCTGTAGTCCCAGCTACTTGGGAAGCTGAGGTAAGAGAATCACTTAAGCCCGAGAGTTTGAGATTGCTAGGAGCTGTGCCGCCATGGCACTCTACCCAGGGTGACATAGTGAGACTCAGTCTCAAACAAACAAATAAGATACAAGACAGCTGAATGTAAGGATTGAATTTTCATAACTATTTTCCAAATAAAAGATAAAGGAGGAGAAATCAAACTATCTCCCAGCTCAGGGCCCTGGAAGCGAGGAATACCTTTGATCCAGATTTCCCATCCCCTGGCTGCTCTGGATCAAAGTGTAGCCAGATTCTTCCCTGGTGCCTACAAAAGAGCATGGTTTTGCCCATTCCCAAAGCATGCCATTATGTGTTGGACCGATAGACTCGACATGGGGGTTATGCCAATCAAGCTTCATAAAGAGGTCCTTGCCTGCTGGGCCACAGCTTTTATTCTCCCCTAAATCTGTGGATCCCCAAACAGCAGCTTGCTTTCCTAGGTCCTGACAATCCTGATTTAAATATAAATTTCACAGTATTGTCCAGTAGTTTATAGCACAAGCTCTGAAGTGGGGCCTTGGCTTCTCTAAGCCTCTATTTATCTGTAAAATAGGGCTTAACATAGTGAATACCTCAGGGCTGTGATGAAGATTTAGTAATTAAAGGCAAGTAAAATTCTTAACCCAGAACATGATGAGTACTTCATAAATACTAGCTATTTTTATAATCGTCATCAACCACTGGGAATATTCATCTCCTTTTTTTCTTTTTTATCTTATAGGAGTTTTGGGACTGTATAGGGAAGAATGAAGTGACCACCGCTAGAAAAGAGGTCACAGTTGCTGGTTTTCCATATCAGCAGAATCTTTTCTGCCCCCTTGCTTTCGGTGACTCCTGCCACCACATGTGAACACAACACATACTCCTCCATGCACACATTCACCTGGTGGGGACACTTGAAGTAATTTCAACTGAGTTTGCTCTGAGGACCTTGAGCTGAGGGTAGGTGTGTGTTTGTGTGTGTGTGTGTGTCTTGGGTTGTCAAAGTTAAATGGGTGGATCTATGGTTTAAGGACAATCCTTTGAGCTTCTCCATCTCTTATTAAGTTTGACTTCCCTCCACACCTTACTTGCCAACTGGAAGCATTTCCATTTGAAGAAGTATTTTATCTTCTGCTTTGGACAAAATAGAAGCTTTGTCCATGAGTAAGCTTCCTAAGGCAATCAAATTTATCTTTAGCCAAGTTTTCTCACCTACAAGTTCTTTATTATTTTGGTCTGAAGTCTGCAGATCTTAGATCAGCAAGACTAAAATAAAGCCATTTGTACCATGAATCTTTCACACAAGTAGGAAAGGTTCTATTCCTTCCAAAGGGAGGGATGGACTATATCTACATCTCTATATAGTTTCTATGAGACACTGATGTCTTGGGTTGGCAAGGGTTGATCTTAGACCTGAATTGTAGCTGGCCAAGGCATCTCCTTGAGCTACCTCCTCGCTCCAGGAGCAGTTTTTATTGTACTATTTTCCTGACTACTCTAGGAGCTGGGGTACACCACATCCTCTGGCTCACCTGACCTGACTCCAGGTTTTAATTGGAGTCCCCTCAAAACATAGGTTGTCTTGAATTGCTATGGGGCATAAATACTGGCAGTTGAGAGCCTGAGAGTCTAGGAGCAGCAGCATCACCCTTCCTTCCCCCTCCTTTGCACATACAGGCATTTTGGACAGAATTCTTTATTTAAAGTCTAAGGAACTATCAGAAGTCAAGACATTGTTTTCTCTCAACATAGATGAAAACAAGTGAAGTGAAAGAATGAAATCGATAAGTCAAAGGTGCCGTCAGACATGCTTCGGGAGGGATTCTAGGTGCCCTCAGCACACTCGCAAGGATAATAGCCTCAAGGCCATAGTGCTATGTCCCCAGACTGACCTATAAGCCTCTTGGGCTACAGTCTCATAAAGTACAATTGATTTGCTTTAAGCCCCTTAGGGATCATTAGTCCATCACTGCTGGCAAATCCTGAAGCTGGTGGATAGTAAAGGAGCAAGAGAACATGAGTGGGTGCACAGGTGTGTGTCTTCGTGAGGTGGAGGTGTCATTTGCACCCATGAATGGTGGCCCCACTTGTGTGCCTTATGATGTTAACTTCCTTTTAAAACTTAATTTCTTTTGATATCTAGGTTACATATTATTTATTTATTCCACATTCTGCACATATATGAGGTCATTTTAGTTGCTTAAAAATATAATATTATCTTAATCTTTCCTATCTATTATTTAATTAGCACAATAATAAACCAGAACATTGGCCATTGCACAGTATTGGTTCTTGTCTGTCCTTGGCTGACTTGATAACCAAGTGTTAAACACCCTTTTATATCTTCTCTACCTGCTATGGAAAGACAGCAAACTTTCACATAGCTCTCCAACTTTTAAACATAACTTTTTGAATAAATAAAAGAGTTTTTCTAAATAGCCAGTCAGTGATTTTGTTTTTTAAATTGACAGAAGGGGTAGAAAAGGGGACTAAGATTTATTGCATCTCAATGATGTGCTAAATGTTTACTTATATCAGTGGAAACATTTTGAGGAAGACTTTCATTTTTCTGGTAAAAAGTAAAGGAATATTTTTATTTCTCAATGTTAAGAAAGTGAAATACGGCTTAGCACCCATATTTCAGTGGCTAGGGTGCCAGCCACATATACTGGAACTGCCAGATTCGAACCCAGCCTGGGCCTGCTAAACAGCAATGACAACTACAACAAAAAAATAGCTGGGCATTGTGGCGGGTGCCTGTAGTCACAGCTACTTAGGAGGCTGAAGCAAGAGAATCACTTAAGCTGGGCAGCACCGGTGGGTCAGTGGGTAAGGCGCCAGCCTCATATACCGAGGGTGGTAGGTTCGAACCTGGCCCCTGCCAAACTGCAACGAAAAAGTAGTCGGGTTGTGGTAGACGCCTGTAGTCCCAGTTACTCGGAAGGCTGAGGCAAGAGAATCGCTTAAGCCTGAGAGTTGGAGGTGGCTGTGAGCTAATGCCATGGCACTCTACCGAGGGCGACATAGTGAGAAAAAAAAAAAAAAGTGAAATACATTACTCAACCTCAATTGCATTTAAAATCAATTTATACCATAATTTCTTAGAGGCTGTTTTGGTGAACAGTGGTATTTTGAAAACTTTTTATTTTAAATTCATTACAGACTTAGAGAAGAATTGCAAAGTGTGTGAAGAGTTTCCATATATTGCTTACTCAGCTTCCCTTGATGTTTGATGTCTTACATAACCTTGGTTAATTTGTCAAAACCAACAAAGTAACATTACTAGTATAGTACTATTAACTAAACTCTAGAACTTACTTGTATTTCACCAGTCTTTTCATTAATGTCCTTATTTCTGTTCCAGGCTCTAATACAGGACCCCACGTGGCATTGAGTCTCCTCAGTTTCCTCAAATCTGTAACAATTTTTAGTCTTTCTTTGTATTTCATGATCTTGAAATAGATGAACACTAGTTTTACTAGGTCTTCTGGGGTAGGGGAAGAATTCTGTGGTCAGTCATGTTACAAAATGCCAGATTAAATAAAGAATGCAAGTCAAAACCACAATGAGATATCACCTCATTCCTGTGAAAAAAGCTATGATCAAAAAGATGAAAGGTAAGCATTGGTGAAGTTATGGAAAAAAGGGAACCTTTGCACACTATTGATCAGAATGTTAATTAGTACAGCCATTATGGAAAACATTCAGGAGGTTCTTCAAAAATTAAAATTGAACTGCCATATAATCTGGCAATACTTCTGGATATATACCCAAAGGAAATGAAATCAGCAACTTATAAAGATGTCTGTATTCTCTGTACATTGCAATATTATTCACAATAGCCAAGATAGGGAAACAACTTAATGTGTCTCTTGATGAATGAATGGGTAAAGATACTACAGTATATATACAGAATGGAATACTATTCAGCCTTTAAAAAGAAGGAAATCCTTTTGCGGCAACATGGATGAATCTGGAGCACATTAAGTGAAATTAGACAAGCACAGAAAGATATATCACATGATCTGACTTATATGTGGGATGTAAAAACATTAATCTTATAGAAGTAGAGGGTAGAATGGTGGTTACCATAGGCTGAGGTATTTAGAGGTAGGGGAGGTTGGGGAGATGTTGGTCAAAGACTACATATTTATGGTTAAATGGTAAGAATAAGTTCAACAGATTTAAAGTACAGGAGTATAGTGACTATAGTTAATGAGATATTGTGCTCTGGAAAACCACTAAGAAAAATAGATGTGGTGTTCTCACCACAGAAAAAATAACTACGTGAGATATGTGTTTGTTAATTAGCTAGATTTAACTATTCTACTATGTATATACTTCAAAACATTATATTGTACTTAATAAATACATACAGTTTTATAAGTCAATTTAAAAACTAAATAAATGTGAAAAATGAAGGATCCCTAGAGACTAGAAGAATGTGCTGTTACGTTTTGTGAAGATTCAAGTGGAACGTGTAGTATGCAGCACTTCCTAAACATTTGGCCACAGAGGCGGGCTTCACAGAGCCTGTCTTGGGACTAAGGCTCAAAGAAATCCATGGGGAAATTCTAGTTTAGATGACATTTATGACAGTCATCTTCTACCTATTCTTTCTGTCTTTACTCCCATATATGTTCCTTCTATTCTCCTGTCCACCACTGGAGTGAGCCTTCCAAATTGCAAAACTGTTCAAAAATCTCTCTTTCATCTACACTCAGGTACAGAACTTGAACTTAAACTCTTTGCTATGCATTGGAAGCTCAACACAAGCTCCTTGTGGCCCACCTTCCCAGCTGCAGCCATGTGTATCTTCCTGCTATCCTCTTTGAACCCTGCTCTCCAGACACACCGTGTTCCCAGGTGTCTCCCACATCTGTCCCTGGCCTTTCAATACACTCACTCTGCCTTTCACACCCTCCTTCTTGGTCTGGCAAAACCCATGTCCTCATTCTAGTCTAATAATACAAATGTACTCATCTCTGAAGTCTTCCCTCCATTTTCCACTTCTCCAAGCCCAAGCTCAGAATGAATTCCTCTGTTCCTGGGTTCTCATAACCATGGTATCTACTTGCACCCCTTGACAGCACTCATCTCATTTTGTCATCTAATTAGGGTTAGCTGTATGTGAAGGTCCCCCCCCCTAGGTTGTGAGCTCCTTGAAGGTGAGAAATGAACCTTGTTTACCATTAATAGCTCAGCTCCTCATCTTCTGCCTTGCATAAAATAGGGGCTCATTAATTGCTTGATGAATGACTAAACAAAAGTCTATGGTACTTTGTACTTCAAAAATCTCTCATTTGAGTGTCATTAACATTAAACGGCAAAAATCTCTCATTTGAGTGTCTCTCATTTGAGGAAGGCGTTAACATTATTCCCAGGTTCAGGTTGAGGAAACTGAGACACAGACTGGTCAAATGGCTTGCCTGGGTGTCATATAAGTAGTTAGGTATGGAGAAATGATTCCTGATCTTAGTCAGTAGTTGTGTTCTTTTCAGTCTTACCATGTGGCCTTCTGCAGTAAGTGAGCAAGTGGGCATCAAATATTACACATGTACATGTGCTAAGTGACAGAAAAGATATGGGGGAGCCAGAAATGAATAAGATTGCAGGAACATTTGGGTTAGAACAGGTAGGAATGGCATATTTTATGGACAAAAACAGCCCGACCTGTGAAAGGCAGTAAGGAGATAAAATGATGGGAAATGGCTTAGAGGCAGGGATGAGTTGGTGGCAGAGGAAGGTAGCTACTTGTTGTCAAAGATCAGGCAAGCTGGAAAGAGCTGTGTCAAGCTGGAAATCTGTTCAGAGACAGTGATGAAGGCAACACTCTTTGATTGCCTAAAATTGGCTGTGCAGAAATGGATGGCAATGGAGACATTTGCTGCTGGGGAGAGAATATACTTTAAATTTAATGAGGACAACTCTAGAAGCCCTGCTGATTCCTGATTGATAAGTGCTAAGGCGCATCACTTAACTTGCAGGCACAGCTGTCTGCGCTGAGCTTTGGTGGGTATTGGGCAGCAGTTCGGCCCCAGGGAAACAGTCCCTGCCTTTTTGCCTGTCTGTGCGTTCACCTCCTGGTCAGCAAGTGGGAAAAGGAGAAACCCTGCAACCTCCTTAAAGGTTATTTTGTCCAAAGCAAATGTTGCCTATTGAAATCTCACCAGCCTGATTAGGAAGGATTATTCTGAAGGTCTGTGAAGTATCTAGTAACCAATCTTCCTGAGTTATTTTTGAATAGCTATTGAATGGATAATTTCCATACCCATTATCAAAATGATATGCTGGAGGTGAAATTTAGCTGTATTGTATTTGATCAGTAATTGCAGAAATGTTTCCCTCGGATTTAATGCCTTATTGGCAGCAGGTCTCCCTACAGGCGCAAAAGACTTTGGGATACTTTTCGGTTGACACAAATGCTTTATTATTGTAATATTTTTGTTGCAGTGGGGGGGAAAACAAGATTTATTTGGGCATTTAAAGATGAACTGAAAGATTTTTTTTCACCTCCTGAGAGCAACATTTGGCAACATGGCATTTTCTACCAGCAAAAGAAAGTGAATAATACATCTCCCCATCACCCAAGCCTCAGTACTCTCGAGAAGAGCAGACCCCGAGGCTCTCAGTGACCAGCAAATCCAGTGACAACAGCCACTCATGCAAGTCCCTGTCATCAGAAATAAATGGACAAGGAAACAAAGGTTGAGATAATTGACTATGGAAAGGTAAGTTGATTCCTCAGCATTACAAGATTCTAGATCAGCCACTGCCAATGGCAATATAATGCAAGCCATGTAGGTAATTTTCATTTTTTCCAGTAGCCACATTAAAAAATGTGAAAGGAAACCGATGAAATTAATTTGAAAAATATACGTTCTTTAACATGATGTATCCCAAATGTTATCACTTTAACATAAAATCAATATAAAATTCTTTTTTTCTTTCACCACTATTCTAGCAAGGAATTATAAAATTACTAATTAAATAATTTACATATTTGTCCATACTAACTCTTCAAAATCAAGTGTGTATTTTACCCTTGCGGCACATTTCAATTCAAACCAGCTCCATTCCAAGTGCTCAGTCACCTAGTTGATCTGTCTGCTTGGCATTAGGAACTGTTAGCTGATTTTTTCCACTGAACTGACTGAAATAGGTGGTAGATATTTTGGAGGGTATGTACCTAGTGGCTGCTGTACTGCACAGCAAGGGTCTAGCTGGAGTTACATACCACAGATTTTAGCTTTTAATTAATACATGATTCAAACTGGTTCTTCTTTTTTTTTTTTTTTTTTTTTTTTTTTAGACAGGGTCTCATTATGTTGCCCTCGATAGAGTGCTGTGTGAATCACAGCTCACACCAACCTCCAACTCTTGGGCTTAAGTGATTTTCTTCCCTCAGCCTCCCAAGTAGCTGGGACTACAGGTGCCTGCCACCATGACCAGCTATTTTTTGGCTGTAGTTGTCTTTGTTGTTTGGCAGGCCCGGGCTGGGTTTGAACCTGTCAGCTCTGGTGTATGTGGCTGGCTCCCTAACCACTGAGCAACAGGTGCCAAGCCTCAAACTGATTCTTATGGTTTGCTCTGCGCCTAAGCCAGGGCAAAGCTCAGATCGCCCTCACCTTTTATATGGCGCCCTGTCACCATTGAATCATATGGTCCTATGCAGACCCTGCCAAGGTTGTCAAATTCCAAACTCAAAATCATCCGCTGACAGGGCAAGTAAAATTACACAATAATAAATTATGCAAAGAAAGGAAAAGGCAGCCTCCACCCCAATATCACTTTTAGCAGGAAAAGAGGGTAGAAACCCAGGCAGCTTCAAGATGATCCAAGTGCACTAAAATCCACCAAGACATGTTTCCCCAGATCACTGTTCAGAGTTGGACACTTCACCTTGGCTGGGCTGGGCTTTCTGACGGTGTTTTTTTGAGGCAAATCCCAGTATAACTAAAACAAATATGCCTAATTAGGTTGAGTATATGTTGCCATAATAAAATTCTGAATTGAATGGTGTTGAAAATTGGCAGGCAAAATTGATTTATCTCAATTAAAGATCTTTTTAGTTACAGAATGATATTGGCATTTTAATTCTCTTTGTTGTGATGGATATGGGCCCATAACTGCATACCCAAGCACACTGAGGGAATGTTGTTAAGTGGGGACATTCCTAGCAACAGTGTGGGCTACCAATCTTTGGGGTAGTATAATTTTGGTGTATCCAGACTGGTTTGGCATTGATTTCTGTCTTGTCTGGTGCTGCGACCTAATCCTATCAGTCTCTAATTGTTTCACATGTATGATATTTGTCTTTTTGGTAATGTGGTTCAATTGCTGGAAGACAAAAATAGTAATCTCCATTCTACTGTGTTTCTGTATCCTCTTCACCCAAGTCTAGCACAGTGCTGAGGATTTGGTGCCATTAATGCTTGTTCATTTGACCTGATTCCAAGTTACTTCTGAAAAAACTGTGGTCATTATTCTGGGATACTGGCAATTGCTATTATTTCCTATTCCCCTTCCTTGAATGCTTCATTTAGGTCTTTGAAGTATTGTGATTAAAGCGACTAATGATGAGTTTCCACAGTGGAGCACAAATGTGAGCAGGTGAAAAACCCAGTCACCTAGTTGATCTGCCTACTTGGGACTAAGAACTGTTGGCCAATTTTTTCCACTGAGTTGACTGAAAGAGTTGGTGTTTTGGCATTCTCTACAATGCTGCAGTCTCGTTTCAATTCATCGAGAATTTACTACTATGTGCTAAGTGCTGTGCTAGATGCTGGGAATTCAGAAGAGAACAAGACAACTCTCTGCCATCAAATCACCCAAAGAATAGTGAAGGAGACAGAAAAGCAAACAGAATAGACAATTACAAAATGGAAGGATGTGTTCCAATAGATGTTCTTTGGAGGGACACCTAATTTCCACTCCCATGAAAAGGAGTCTTAATGAATGAGTAGAAAGGGGAAAGGGCAGAAGAGGCTGATGAAATAATCCAGGCATGAGAGGATGAAGGCCTGAACTCAGATGGTAAAAGTGACAACAGTAACTAAGACATGTTAGAAGGAGGGAGGATCAATAGGATTTTAGCAATATATTGGAAACAGAATTAAGAGGGAAAGAGGGATTTCAGGCAACATCCAGGTTTCAGGCACAACTGATTATTACCAAATACAGAGAGTCCATGAGAACAAACAAGTTGCAGAGGAGTTGGGTGGAAATGAACTCAGTTTTGCCTGTTTCATTTGAGGCACCTCTAGGATGGCCAAATTTCTAGCAGGCAGCTGAACATACAGACATGGAGCTCAGGAGAAAGGTCTGGGCTGTTGATGCATGGTATAGGTGGCCTTTCACCTTCATATATTTGACTTTAGTAACATATAAATAGCATGCTAATCACCCACAACCTTAACCCACTTTTTGCATGCCAAATTTGGCTGTCAAATTCACATTTCATTCCATTGCATAGTGGTGCTGCTTGTCAGAAAGTGGCTTCAAAGACCTTGGCCTGTACATTCAGCAGTGTCCACCAAGCACATGTTCAGATATTTTATTACACTTTTCTGTATGAGAATTCATGCAAATTCAAAATTCAGGACAACAAAAGCATTAATAATAACGACAAGAAACATAATCTCAAACTTAATATAAACGTGAAAATCATTGAATTTGCTGATCAAGGCAAATGTTTAGCTTCACAGGTGTGCTCACTGGGCCTAAGGCATTTATGTCTTCAATTGTGGACAAAAAGAATAAAGCCGTGGAACATAAATAAAATTATGAAAATCTATTTTCGAAAGTTGTGACTAGAAGTTAAGGTATAACTGAGGATTTGTTTTGTGGTTTTTTTTTTTTTTTTTTTGAGACAGAGTCTTGCTCTGTCACCGGGCTACAGTGCCTTGACCTCTGCCTAGCTCACAGCAAACTCAAACTCCTAGACTCAAGCAATTCTCCTGCCTCAGCCACTCAAGTGGCAGGGACTATAGGCACCTGCCACAACATCCAGCTAGTTTTTCTACTTTTAGTAGAGAAGGGGCCTTGCTTTGCTCAGACTGGTCTTAAACTCCTGAGCTCTAGTGATCCTCCCACCTTAGCCTTCCAGAGTGCTAGAATTACAGGTGTCACCCACCACATCTGCCCACCACGTCTGGCCATAATTGGGGATTTTTATATTATATTTTAGCTCTCTGGGAATTAACTCTGTCCCTTGTCACCAGTAATATATAAATATATTGTTTGACTCTTACACACTGGACCTTTGCACATATTTTCAGGATTGCTTTTTATAGGAAAGCAGGTAGCTACTTGCAAGAATCAGCATCAAGATGGTAGGTGTGATGGCTAATTTTAGATATTGGCTTGACCGGATCAAGGGATACTCAGATAACTGGTAAAACATTACAGGATATGTCTGTGAAAGTGTTTCCAAAAGAGATTGGCATTTTAATCAGTGCACTGAGCAAGGAATATCCTCACTAATATGGACAGGCATTATCCCATCACCTTCACCTGAGGGCCCAAATAGAAAAGCAGAAGAAAGATGAATTTACTCTCTCCTCTGGAGCTGAGATGTACGTTTTCTTTTTCTCTTTCTTTCTTTCTTTCTTTCTTTCTTTCTTTCTTTCTTTCTTTCTTTCTTTCTTTCTTTCTTTCTTTCTTTCTTTCTTTCTTTCTTCCTTCTTTCCTTCCTTCCTTCCTTCCTTCCTTCCTTCCTTCCTTCCTTCCTTCCTTCCTTCCTTCCTTCCTTCCTTCCTTCCTTCCTTCCTTCCTTCCTTCCTTCCTTCCTTTTTCTTTCTTTTTGACAGTCTCAAACTGTCACCCTGGGTGGACAGCAATCTCAAATTGGGCTTAAGCGATTCTCTTCCCTCAACCTCCCAAGTAGCTGGGACTACAGATGCTCACTACAATGCCCAGCTAGTTTTTTGGTTGCATTTCTCATTGTTGTTTAGCTGGCCTGGGACAGGTTCGAACCTGCCAGCCTCCGTGTATGTGGCCAGCGCCCTATTTACTGACCTTCGGGCACCACCCGAGATGTACATTTTCTCCTGCCCTCAAACATGGCCTTTGACTCTTGGACTTATGCCAAGGGACCCTCCATCTCTCAGAATTTTAGCCTTGGACCAAGAGTTATAACACCAGCTTCTTGGGTTCTTGGGTTTTCAAACTGAAACTAAAATACATCACAGGTTTCCCTGGTTCTCTGGTTTGCAGATGGCATGCTGTGGGACTTCTTGGCCTCCATAGTTACAAGAGTTATTCCAATGTCATCTTCTTTTATATATCTATATATAGATATATGTTTATTATCTATGTATCTATCTATCCATTTCTACACATCTCTCTCTCTCTCCCCACAAACACACAGATGGTACCAAAAATGTATACACCTTTTAAGAAAGGAAACCAATGTATTAAAGTTGTAGTACTCAAGTTACATTTGACTTCAGCTATTACAAGATATTCTCCAACATGACTTGTATTTATCTTTTCTTATCAGTATATATTGAATATTACAGCTTTAATACAGTTTTATTCTTTCTTAAAATGTGTGTACATTTAGAGCACCCTCTTATTTATATCCAATTGGTCCTGTTTCTTTGGAGAATCCTGAATAATACAGCAGTCAGGATTCTTGAACTAGATGTGTTGCACTATTGCACTCCAGCTTGGCCAACAAAGTGAGACCTTGTCTCCAAAAAAAAAAAAAAAAAAAAGTCCCATTGGGTGAACTATTATGTTCCTACCATAGTCTGGAAAAGGTTTTATAGTATGTGCTGAGAGTCAACAGCTGGAACATCTTAAAATGTATGTCAAATAATATACCCATGACCTTTACAAAGCACATAAAAACATTTAAAATATAATTTAAGCTCTGTTTCTTGAAAGAAATAAAAAAAGTATGTATATCTTATTTTCTTTATATATATATTTTTTAATTTCAGAGTATTACAGGGGTATGTCTTATTTTAAATAGTGCCTCTTCTGGGTACGTAAACAGATTGTTCTCTCCATGTCAACATCTAAGGCAAAGATCAGGCTATGTGTGTGTGTATATATATATTTATTTATTTATTTATTTATTTAAAGGCATTCATGTCCTAGTTAGGACTTTTATTTTTATTATTTTTTTATTCTATTATTAAGTCATTGAGCTTAATTTTTCCCTTTTCGGTTGTGAAACTCACTAAAAACATTGCAAACAAAGATGTAGTCGTCATCAAAGTTGTCATAACCTCATAGGCAGTTGAGGACCATTAGCTAAGATGTACCTTAGGACAAACCAGGCCAAAGCCTGTTGGAATGGCTTCCTGCTTTCTCTGGAAAGACAACACTGAACCCTGTGTTCTTCTCCTTTTTTAACATTTTTATTAAATCATAATTGTGTACATTAATGCAATCATGGGGCACAATGTGCTGACTTCATATAAAATCTGAAATACTTTCATTGAACTGTTTAACATAGCCTTCATGGCATTTTCATAATCACTATATGTAGACATATGTATTCTACATTTAGTAAGTTTCACCTGTACCCTTCTAAGATGCACCATAGGTGTGATTCCACCAATCACCCTCCCTCCGCCTATTCTCCCCCCCACCCCTCCCTTGCCCTTTTCCCCATATTCTTGTGTTATAATTGGGTTTTAGCCATCATATGAAAGGTATAAATTAGCTTCCTATTAAGGTTGAGTACATTGGATACTTTTTCTTCCATTCTTGACATACTTTGCTAAGAAGAATATGTTCCAGTTCCATCCATGTAAACATGAAAGAGGTAAAGTCTCCATCTTTCTTTAAGTCTGCATAATATTCCATGGTATACATGTACCACAATTTATTAATCCATTTGTGGGTCGATGGGCACTTGGGCTTCTTCCATGACTTAGCAATTATGTATTGGGCTGCAATAAACATTCTGGTACATATCTTTATTATGATGTGATTTTTGGTCTTCTGGATATATACCTAGTACAGGAATTGTAGGATTGAATGGCAGGTCTATTTTTAGATCTCCAAGTATTCTCCAAACATCCTTCCAAAAGGAATGTATTAGTTTGCATTCCCACCAGCAATGTAGAAGCGTTCCCTTTTCTCCACATCCATGCCAAACCGGAGGGTTTTGGGATTTTGTTATGTGGGCTAATCTTACTGGAGTTAGATGATATCTCAAAGTAGTTTTGATTTGCATTTCTCTGATCATTAAGGATGGTGAGCATTTTTTCATGTGTCTGTAAGGCCGTGTGCCTGTCTTCCTTAGAGAAGTTTCTCTTCAAGTCCTTTGCTCACCCTGAGATGGGATCACTTGCCCTTTTGTTGCCAATATGCTTGAGTTCTCTGTGTATTCTGGTTATTAAACCTTTGTCTGAGGCATAACCTGCAAATAGTTTCTCCCATTCTGAGGTCTGTCTGCCTGCTACACTTACTGTGTTCTTAGCAGTGCATTTTAGTTTGATCAGGTCCCAGTAGTGTATTTTTAATACTGCTTCAATTGCCTAGGGAGTCCCCCTCATAAAAAATTAACCCAGGCCGATTCCTTTAAGAGTTTTCCCTGCACTTCCTTCTAATATTTTTATAGTTTAAAGTTTAAATCTTTGATCCAGTGAGAGTCTATCTTACTTAATGGTGAAAAGTGTGGGTCCAGTTTCAGTCTTCTACAGGTCGCCAGCCAGTTCACCCAGCACCATTTGTTAAATAGGGAATCTTTTCCCCACTGAATGTTTTTAATTGGCTTGTCAAAGATCAAATAGAGGTAAGTAGCTGGGTTCATCTCTTGGTTTTCTATTCTGTTCCATACATCTATCTCTCTGTTTTTGTGCCAGTACCATGCTGTTTTGATCACTATCGATTTATAGTACAGTCTCAGGTCTAGTAGTGTGATTCCTTCTGCTCTGGTTTTATTTCTGAGTAATGCCTTGGCTATTGGAGGTTTTTTCTGATTCCATATAAAATTAAGTATTATTTTGTTGAGGTCTTTAAAATATGACAATGGATCTTTAATAGGAATTGCATTAAAATTGTATATTGCTTTGGGTAGTATGGACATTTTAACAATGTTGATTCTTCTAAGCCATGAGCATGGTATGTTCTTCCATTTGTTGACATGTTCAGCTATTTCTTTTCTTAGAGTTTCATAGTTCTCTTTATAGAGATCTTTCACATCCTTTGTTAGATAAACTCCCAAATATTTCATCTTCTTTGGTACTACTGTGAAAGGGATAGAGTCCTTG
>CAUYON010128022.1:0-20048 GCA_963573935.1 Arctocebus calabarensis | reverse complement strand
CAGCCTCCCTAGTAGCTGGGACTACAGGCGCCCGCCACAACGCCCGGCTATTTTTTTTGTTTTGCAGTTCGGCCGAGGCCGGGCTTGAACCCGCCACCTTCGGTATATGGGGCCGGCGCCCTGCTCGCTGAGCCACAGGAGTCGCCCAGAAATTGTTACTTTTAATGCTCCAGAAATTGTTACTTTTAATGCTCCCTAAAGAACCTTGTAAATAACCTTCCAACCTTCTTTGCTAAGAGAGGGTGGAAAGTAAGCACGAGTGAAACCAACTGAGAGGAAAGTGGGGAAGGAGGCACAACAGACAGAAAGAGAAGAACAGAGACCAGTCATTAACTCAGTTATTCCAGCAAATGTTCACCAAGGGCCTCTGATGTGCCAAACTCTACCACATTCTGGGGATTCAGAGATTAGTAAGAAACCATCCCATCTCCCAGACAGCTCGCTCACACTCTAAAAAAGAGACAAGATACTAGAATATGAGCTCTATAGAGGCAGAGATCTTTGGCTATTTTGTCCTCTGATAAATTCCTGAAGATTCGGACAATGCCTGGCACATGGTAGGCATTCATGAATATTTTTGAGTGAACATCTTATATCTGATAGTTCCAATTTCTAGTTTTTGAAATAATGTCTCTCTGAGAGAATGATCTGGAAGGTCTGGTAGATTGATTTCTCATGCAGATTCTGTCATGGTGGCTTGTTTCTTGTGTTTAGCAATTTTTGATTGTGAGAGAATTCTTAGCAGTTTTCCGGCAATTTGTGCAGCTTTGGTGGGAATGGAGAGTAGGGATGGTAGATTTGAGCTCTGTAAGGAAACAGGAATTCTGAAGAGACTATCACAGCAACACAATAGTGTTAAAATACCCAGTGCGGGATATAACTGTGAAAGGTACCACCCCATTAAGACTATGATGATTTCTCCTCCCCCCAAAATGTTCAACAACATTCTAGTATTGTTTGGTTTTGATTTTACATACCAATGAAGGGTCAGTAAATTAAGAGCACCCATGCCTTACCACTGTGAGTATCTCTGTACTGGTTAGACTCTGCAGTCATATGACTGGACTAAATCAATTATTATGACCTGACGGCAGCCTATGGTGAAAATTTGAAATAAATTCAGATTAATAGCCCCTTGGCCTCATTCCTGAAGACTCTGGAAATTTGTAAAAGATACCCAAAGTGGTAAAACATGAAAATCATTTCTAATTTCTAGTGCTGTCTTTGCAAAGCTGTCGAGGAAAGCCTGTATTAGTATCAGTTTGGTAACTGAGGATGAGCATCCAATATTTAGGAAGAGCCTCCTTTGGCCATATGCTGAAAGTGGAGAACATGAGGAAGAGTGAGTGATGTCCTCAGTTGAAGCTTGTGTAGGGCTAGGGGGCGCTGCCACAGGATTAAAGCAGCAGATGACTAGTTACTTAATTTTTGGTGAGCATCATCTCTGTGGGAGGTGCTGAGGCTGTCACACAGAATTAGGGGCAGCAACCACTTCGCAAGAGGTTTCTGATTTGTGGGGAGATACACAGATGAACAGGTGGTTTCAATTCTGGCTGATGAATACCATGGAATAGTAATGCTAGGTGCCATTTACCAATCATCTGCTGTGTGCCAGGGATAGAGTTGATTGCTAGATTGATTTATAATGACTATTATAAATAATCCAGAAATACACCTTCAGGTGGAAAATTTGCACATAAGGAAAGCAAAGTTCTTTCAAATGGTGTGAAAAAGAGTAAGAATCAGAGCAAGAAGTCAATAGTTTTGTTTCTGGTTTTCTTCTAGATCCTGTGCTTTGGATATTAGTCTGGGTTGGGATGAAGACTTTAGGAAGACTTTCCTGGAGCAAGACAGTAAAATATTTTAGAGGTTCCATTTTGTGGCATTGTGCTTTTAACTAATATTATGTAAACTGACTATAGTTCACTTAACAACAAAGATTGGTGACTAGCACATGCCCCATGCTATTCTTGGTGTCAGACATAACCTAAGATGTAGTTCCTGGCCTTATGCAGTTGGAAATCTACTGAGGAAGACAGCAGACAAATACACACCCAATATGTGCCATGAAAAACCATCAAGTGGGGCACAAGGACAGAGCATGGCAGAGGTGTTGGCTTATAGAGGGAGGACAAAGATCTTCTGAGGGCTTCAGTTAGTCTGCAAACAGTCAAATAGACTTTTATTTGTAAGCCAGGATATGAAAATATTTCCTGGCATATTAACCCAACTCCACAAGAAGGCCTTGAGATAAAGAGCTGTGGAGACAGAGCTCTATAGGAAAAAGGAGGCGTATTTCCCCCAAGTGGCTGGAAGCAAGTCCCACCACATGTTGATGAGGTACCCTGAGATGTAGACTGAGGCCGAAGGCCACCCGAAAGTCACTTGCTCTTTGGCTGACCTCTTCTCCTAGAGCAGTGGTTCTCAACCTTCCTAGCGTTGTGGCCCTTTAATATAGTTCCTGTGGGTTGCAACCCACAGGTTGAGAACCTCTGTAGAAGAACAGTCTTACTACAGAAGCATCTAGCCCAGAGAGGAGCCTGGAGGTTGCCTCTTGATTGCTTGTTTTCTCTCCAGCCCATTTTTCCTTGGCTTGTCACCAATAGTTTTGATATGTTAGCTGGACTCTGAGTGGAGTCCTGCCTGTCTGGGAAACAAATGCTCATTTGTAAAATGAAGGTAACATATCCTCGTCTGTCTTCTCAATAGGTTATGAAAATAAAGCCAAAATGATCTCTGTAAATTCTGGCAGGTAAAGATGTTATGAAAATGTAATGGATATTAGAATAGTTATTGTTAATTATTAATGATGATAATGAGATATTTTATGAAGGCATTACATGTGTGTCTTCTCCAAGGAGACATATTTCTGTACTAGGTCCTTATAAAACAGACAAATTTGACACTGTGTATGGTCTCAAGGAATTTATAACCTAAGAAGGGTTAAAACAATTATGCATAATCCAAAGAAACATCTAGAACTAAATAGAATAATGCATCTCATACTCATAAATAAGCTTTCTAAAGACACAGCCAGAGCTAAGCCTACTAATAGAGGCTTAAAAATAACTTTGAAGGTAATTGAGTTGGGGATGATGGGATGGCTGTGAAACATCTTAATTTTTCCAGAGTCCTTTGAATTGTAAAAGAGAGAAAGAATATAACTTGTTAGAAAGAGGCAAACAAAGGAAGGAGAATAACAAATTGACATATATCTAAATCTACAACTCTCGTGGAGCAAAAATCACAGCACCATCTCACACATACTTTTTTGACATGTATCATGTCACATTTTTGAGCATATCATGAGCACCACCCCCTAAACAGTTACTGATTCTCATTCAGTCTTTATTACTATTATTTTTAGGCCTGAATTTCATGTTTCCATGACTTTTCACCAACAACCAATCCAGAATTACTTACTGACAAGGGATGTTTCTCCAAGGTATCCTCTGCGGGTGAGGGCCACTTCTAAGAACGTGGAATCTTCATCCACGATGTAGTATTCTTTCTCCAAAGAAAGCCAAGCCCAGTTTAGGTGGAAGGGCTGATTTATTAGTGCATTTCCTCCTGCAATTGACAGGGGTAAAGGAGGAGTCAGCTGGAGTATGATGGAAAAAAATCAGTGATCCGGGTGCACATTTTGCTTCCAAAACCAGGGGTTTCAAAAATATATTCTCCTTTTTTTTTTTTGTGGGGAAAGATAAAATTCTTCACTTTTCTAGAGTGTCATGAGCACCATCTTAAATCCTATTCCCTCTACTTACTGTGGAGAGCCAGGCGCCTCCTTTTCATAAAGGGTCACATGCACCAGGTTTCCAAAGAGCCAGAGCTTAGCACTTTTAAATTCAGCTCCTACTTACCCTTTCCTCCACCCTTCCCTCCCTGCCTTCCTTGTTCACTTCTTTCTCTATGTCCTTCCTCCATTTCTTTTTCTGCCCTGTGATTTACTCTTTTGGATTATTTGTTCATCCATTTGCTGTCATATTCATCTAGGAGTTTCCTGAACGAAGTGCTCACATTATGTTTACTTACTTTGTCCTATTTCATGTATGTAAATTTTCAAATCATACACAGAAAACATCTGTCTAAAAGTGGAGAATTTTCTGATTGTCAAATTACTTAAATGAATTCACCAGTAAAAGAGTAACCCTGATAACCTAAAAACATTTCAGGTGTCTTTTCAGATATCTTTTGAGTTTGATAATTATAGTAAAAACTGTATTAGTGCACTTAAGAGTTCTCTCGCAGATTTAAGTTATAATATAAGTTTCAGAAAAATGATCAATGAAAAATTGCAATGGACAAATTAAGCCATCTGTTCAATTATTCTGCAAATATTTATGAGTACCTGCTATCTACTCTCTACTCTTCTAAGTGTTGAGAATAGAGCAACGGAAGTGACAAAATCCCTGTTCTCATGGAGCTTACTTTCCAGTGAGGGCAGAAAAGTAAATAACATATTATATGCTTGATGGCAAAAAGTATCATGAAGAAAAATAATCAAGATAGGTGGATAAAGCATGACTAGTATAATAAGAAGGGATGACTTTATACGTAGAGAGTGATTAGCAAAGACTTTATAAAAGGGGTGTTAATTGATTAGAGACCAGAGGAAAGAATATTTCAGGCAGAGGTAAGAACAAGCACAAAATAAGTGTCTTTCTATAAAAACTGATCAACATTTTGTCATGACCAAATGCCTGCTCAGGCTCTAGTCCCTTCTGAAGCTCTTCATTCCTTGCCATCAGTCAGCATTTAAAAAGGTGCACTAGCTTTTTCAGGCCAGTGGTGTTCATTATGACAACTTAGCTAACGTGATTTTGTTTTCTGACTATTCAGCAGCTTTTGAGCTTCCTTTTCGTATTTGCAGAATTTGACATTTGATGAGTCCCACCACCTATAGGAAACGCTAAAAGTATCATTTTGTAGCCACTTGTATAGCTAGGACATGCGTGTGTCACCTAGGCTCTGTCAATAGCTTGAGACTTTGATGAGGAAGTGTGCAGTAGGAGGCTGCAGGTACCACGTGGAGTCCATCTCTTGGTGGGGGCTGTACTGGAAGCATTCGGCTTTTATACATGTTGGTAGCATAGGTCCAGTGTTCAGGCACAAGCTGTGCAAGCTGTGGTGTCTGTACCTAGTGGCAAGGGCAATCCGTGGAGTGCTGTGTCATCTTTTTTAGTGGCACATCCTCTAATTCTGTCTCTCTCTCTGGCCTCCTGGAGTTACTATGAAAGCTCAATGCTATGCCATATCTTGGCTTAAATGGCTACAATAGGTTTGAAACTAAAAAACTTAATTGATTCACCAATGAACTTGTTTTTGTCTTAGTGGAGATCATAAAGGAATAGGAATACACTGGTTAATGAAGGTGAAAATAATTAGCACAATGCCTGGCACACACTAGGCACTCGAGAAACTAGGCATATGAAGGTGGATATCAGGGCACGGTTTTAATGAAAAGGAAGGAGAAAATAAGAATGCATCAATATTTTTGAATGTGAAAATCAGTGAGCTACAGGGAACCATTTATTTGCTCATTTGCACATTCTACAATTATTTCAAAGTGAAACCATACATCAGGCACAGTGCTAAAGATTTTACTAATGGATGTGGGTCACAAGACATGCCAGGTGTAAGTTCCTTCAGGCTTTATGAGACAATAAGAGCTTAAGTATTAAGTAGTGACAGTGGAAAGGGAAAGGATTGGTTAGAGAGAGAAATTAAGTGAAGGAGCTCAGGAAATTTCACCTCAAAATATGATCCCTTGGTATAAAGAGTATTTGAATTAAAGACCCTTAGATTAGCAAGCCCTTGGAAGGTGCTTTCCTTCTACCTGCACAACTGGATAGATTCATCAAAAGAACAGTGGGCTTCCCTTCCCTTCCCTATTTTCTCAATATATGGCAGGAAAGAAAATCAAGAATGCAACCAGACCTGGACCAAATCATTTTAAATATTAATACCTGTATCTCAGGTTAATTTATAAGTCAATCTATTTCCCCCAGCCATTCATCCTCCTTAGCAACCATGTATTACCCCTAAACAGAATTACCCTATACCCTTCCTCTCCACCCCCACCACCCCTTCCACCCCACCAGACATGTATAAAAATATCTGGAGCCCACTGGGATATTGGGTTGTGTCACTCCGATTTTCCATGTGCACATGGTACATAAACCTGTTTCTCTTCTTGATCTACCCTAACTGTGAGTTGATCTGAACTAACAGAGGAAAGGGCAAGATTCCCCTCCCCTTAATTAAGGAAGATCAATAGGTGATAGGATGCAACTAGATCAATAGGTGATAGGATGAACATCAAGTGATAAGCATTGTCAAAAATGACCCACAGAGCTCCAATAGGGCAGCTGGAGCAGTCATGTAGTGTACTAGTAGGGATATCCAAAGTAGAGAAGTGAAGAGGGAGGATAGCTAGCGAGTTAGTCTGGTTTTAGATGTGGCTTTGAAGTGAGGGTAAGAAGTCTAAGTGGCGAAGTTCATCAGACCTTTGGGTATTGGACAAAGGTCTGGACAAGAGGCAGAGGCAAGAAATATGAATTTGGGAGGAAGTATGATACAGAAGTCTCTGAAGGAAAGTTGTTTTTTTTTGGCTGAGGCTGGGTTTGAACCCACCACCTCTGGCATATGGGGCTGGTGCACTACTCCTTTGAGCCATAGGTACCACCCTGAGGGAAAGTCTTTTTTTTTAATCTATCTACTGTGTCCCAGGCTTCTTTATTTAAGAACAAAGTGATGAGTGATGTGGGGATTAAAATCAAGAGCATAATTGAACTTCACCTTCCCTCCATCCAGCTCCCCCCAAACTCCCCGCCTCCACCCTTTGTTTTCCCAATTCCTTCCTTAGTGATTAAAGAATTTAATCCAAAAAGCCCTGGTGCAAACTCCAGGTTCTCCTTCTCTAGCTTCTCCTGTATTCCTGTCCCTCCCTATTCCTAGTTTGAATGCATAGGAGAGCCCAGAGTGGTGACAGAGACAGGGGGAAAGGCTTCCTCCTCAGAGAAAGGGACTGAGGAGTATAGCATGGTGAAGTGAGGGCTCCCATAGCCTGGGGTACCAAAATGGGGCCCTGCAGCCAGAGGAAAGGACACTGGTCCCCCTGAGAAAGGAGACCCAGCAGCCTCAAATTCCTCCCATTGCGAATAGTCACTGCTTGATCGCTTGCCCTTCTGGTGGCAGTTATAGAACCACACTTGGACTACATCCTTCTCAAGCCCAAGCTGCTGAGCGATGTGGCTGATCTGCTGCAGTGTGGGTTTCAGGCATTGCAGGAACAAGTTCTCCAGGTTGCCACTCACTCGGTTCTCAATACTCGTTCTCTTTCTCTTTCTAGCCTGCACAAGGGTCTCTGCTTTGTATATCTCCTAGAGATTTTCATTGCTGTAAGCTTCCTCCACCCACTTCTGCAGCACAGCAAGGGCCGCAGCTTACACATGTTCTTAAAACTGAGCTGCAGGGCCTCAACACGGCAGATGATTGTACAGCTGAACACCTTCCCTAAGAGAACACCCAGGGTCAGCCACACATCAGCCTGGGTATATCCCAGGTTGATCCTCTTCTGCTTCAGGAGCTTAGCAAACTGCTCGAGTTCTTTCTGCAGAGTTTTGATGTCCTGGGACTCCTCAGGGCTTTGCTCCAGCTTCTCCTTCTCTGTCTTCACGGCACCAGAGGGAGTAGTGCAGGGTTCAGGGGAGGCCCTCTCGGAGTTATTCTCCACTCCAGCTCTTGTCTCGTTCTCGGGCTTAGAGGTCTCCAGGCTGCCTTGGGGCACTAGCCCCACTCCAACTGAGGTTCACAGTATGCCACAGAACTCATACGGCGGGGGGCATGGGGGAACCCCCCAAACCTCAGACCCTGGCCCAATGCCGGGCCCAATTCCTGGCCCTCCAGGAGGGCCTTGAAAGCTTAGCCAGGTCCGAGGGTCAATCCAGCCCGGCTCTGGCCCTCCTGACCTCCTAGTGGTGGAGGCGAGAAGGCAAAATCCGAAGCCAGGTGTCCCGCCATGGGGAAGGAAGGCACCCCAAGCCTTAGTGATTATAGTCCGCGTCTGAGAAGTGGTTTAAGGCACAATAAATAAAAGTGCAGATTCTGGATTGTATGAAAACCCAATTTACGAAAGTCAAGGACTTTGTGTAGCTGACACTACATACTTCAACAAAGGAGAAACTGTATAAAAAGAGGACCAAGACCTAAACTTTGGGAACAGTTGGATTTGGAAGCGAGTGAAGGAAAAATCAGTAACAGAATAGAAAATAAGAGCCATTATTAGTTTTACAATGTGAATTAGTTTTTTCACATTGTGAAAGTCTAGCATCAAATGATCACCTAGAAGTAAAAAAAGAACAGATTCAAGCATAAGCAGGACCTTCACACCAAAGAATATGATTTTTTATTTGCTGAATCAAATTGCCTTAACTACTTAATGAGTTGTGCTTCAGCATATAGTTTTCAACCCCAATACTACTGACATTTTGGGCTGGATAACTCTTTTTTGAGGGGTTGTCCTGTGGCTTGCAGGATGCTCAGCAACTTCCTTGGCCATTATCTACTAGATACTAACAGTGACCCCTCCTTGCTCCCTCTACACCTTTAGTTGTGGCCATTAAAAATATCTCCTGGTACTGAAAAATGTCCCCTAGGGAGAAAAATCCCTAAGGTTAAGAACTAATAGTATAGGTGAAATGAAAGGATTTTATTGCATCTCTGATAAAATCTTTGTATGTCTCACACTTCTTCTGGATGGGAGAATGATGAGACATTGCAGATGTGAATATGGCATAGAGAATCCAATACTTCCTATTGAATTCAGAAGGTAGCCTGAGCATTGACTAAATTAATGGGAGGAAAATCATAAGAGCATAATATTAAGTATATTAAAACTATTTTTCCTGTGGGAAAATCAGAGTTTAAAAGTCAGGGGGAAGAGCTATTTCTGGGGGTTTGATTTACCATCACACTTCTCCAGGCAGTAGTTTGAACTGGAGGCATCAGTTGTCAGGTTCAGCTGGGAGGACCTGAAGCTCTATCTTCTCACACAGTAGATATGGCCTTAGGCAACTTCCTCAGTTTCTTTCCCCCTAAATGTAAGGTGGGGATAAAGGAGGAACAAACAGGGCTTTGTGTGTGAGAGAGAACCTGTGCGTAGGGGAGGGCAGGACAAGTGTCACCTTTATAACTTAAGCAATTATTTATATTATTATATTATATTAATATTAATATATTATCTTTCCATTATCAAACAGGAGAACAATTTTCTGTTTTTTAAAATAAAAAACAACTATGCAGAGGCTGGGCTTGGTGGCTCATGCCTACAATCCTAGCTCTCTGTGAGGCTGAGGTAGGCCGATCACCTGAGCTCAGGAATTTGAGACCAGCCTGAACAAGGGCAAGACCCTTGTTTTGTATTAGAGATAGGGCATATCTCTAATGCAAAAATAATAATAATAACCAGGTATTATGGCAGGCACCTGTAGTCCCAGCTGCTTGGGAAACTGAGGCAAGAGCATGGCTTGAGCCCAAGAGTTTGAGGTTGCTGTGAGGTATGATGCCACAGCATTCTACCCTAAGGGGACTGAGTGAGATTCTGTCCATTCTCTTGTTGAGGAATAATAGGCTATTTTGTGCATCTACACATCAGGTTTTTAAGAGAGGAGGGAGAAAAGCCTAAAGAATAACAAAGAGATGGGATATCTGTAGTCCTTTCTCTAGTTTTATATTCCTGAGCTGCAGAGATGCTACCACCCAGACAAGGCCCCCAAGTACACTTCTGCAATTTTTGAAAGTGTGGAGCAGGTGGTGGAGGGACAGATCTTTGTACTCATGTGGTGGTGGGTGAGGGCAGAGGGGATGGCAGATATCAGGCTTCCAGCTCCAATTTGGCTCACGAGGAAATGTGTGGTATGTTCTTTTTGGAGTAGTCCTCAAATTGTCTTGATGATATATATTTGGATCTCCATTTTGGAGAACAAAATCTAACATGTTAGTGCTAAGCATAACAATGCAATTTTTCTCTACCCCTTTTCTTTTTGTTAAAATAGAGCTCTTCAGCTGGGCACAGTAGTTCACATCTATAATCTAAGTACTTTGAAAAGCTGAGGTAGGGAGATCGCTTGAGGCCAGGAGTTAAGGACCAACTTGTTTAAATATAGTGAGACCTCTTCTCTATATTAAAAAAAATATGATTCAGGTGCAGCAATAGTCTCAGATACTCAGCTACTCAAGAGGCTAAGGGAAGAGGATCACTTGAGCCCTGAAGTTTGAGGCTGCAGTGAGCTATGATGATGCCACTACACTCTAGACCACATGACAGAGTGAGACTTTGTCTCAAAAAAAAAAGAAAAGAAAAGAAAAGTTGAGCTCTTCAGTAGAAGCAGTGTGAAAAAATAAAGACCACAAGATTTTCTTATATATTTTTTATGCCTCAATAGGAGCACCACAGGCTGCTTTTGACACAAAAATAAATGTCCTCAAAGTAGTAGAAATATACTGATTGCATGACCACAAGGGCATCTCTTCTTGAAAGTTGTTGGGGCTCCAGATGGCTAACTGGGAGGTGTATACAGAAATTGAGGAGGCTTCTTCCTTTTCAGGTGTGTACAGAATTTTAGGAGACTGTTGAAACAAACTCTTCCTTCTAGAGAAAATAATATAGCATACAGTAGAATCTCTATAGTTGACCACCTCCTTACATTGACCACCTCCTTAAATTGACCTAATTTTCATTGACTAAACATACATCACAAGTATGTATCAGTACAGTAAGCCCAGTTCCTTATGTTGAGCACCTCTATTTGTTGAACAGTTTATTATAGTCCCTGGGGTGGTCAATTTATAGAGGTTATACTGTAATAGAATATAATAATATATGTCACCAGCAGCAGCCAGGACATCCACTGGGACTCCCACCTGGTTCCGGCCTGCCACCTGCCACCTGCCGGGACACCCACCCAGCTGTGATCCTTGCAGCAGGCCTGCCACCCACAGCGGCCAGGAACTCTACTCCACTAGGACCCCTGCGCAGCCCTGATTGGCACCCCGCTGGGCCTTGGCCCACCACCAGCAGTGGCCAGGAAGTCCAGCGGGACTCCCACCTCGCTGATCTGTACCCCGCAGGCCTCAGCCTGTCCCCTGCCGGGACTCCTGCGCAGCTCTGATCCAGCCCTCTGGGACTCGGCCCTCTGCTTGCAGCAGCCAGGGACTCTGCTGGGTCTTGGCTCTCTGCCTGACCTGCTGTGGCCAGGGACCCGGCTGGGTCCCCAGTAGCGGCCCTTCGCCTGCCACCCACACCAGTCAGGCCTCCACCCGCCTGCCCAGGCCAGGAACTCCAGGAGCCACACAACCCACCTCCTCCCCTACTCTCTCTGCCTCCTCACCAGCCCCACCCATCTGGCCAGAAATCTAGGAGGCTGCGCAACCCATGCCCTCCCTCCGGAGTCCTCCTCCCAGCCAGAGACTGCTGGAGGCGCGGGCTCCCTTTGCAAAGGCCACTGGGTGCCCCATCCCACACCTTGCTGCTTGATCCGGTGTGCCACACTCTGGAGCTGCTCCTGCAGCCAGAACTCCCTCGGTGGGGCAGTCCCAGAGGAGCTACACAGGGTCACTCCCTACAAAGAGCCAGTAACAGAGTGATACTACCGGGGTCTGATCTGGGGGAGACATCTCCCCAACTCTGAGAACAGTCATAGGCAACAGTGAAAAATAATCATGAGGCGGAATCAACAGAAAAACTCAGTCAGTATGAATAATCAGAGTAGATCAACTCCCCCAAGGAATGACAAGATAGATACAGCACAAGATCCCTTGCATAAGCAAATGGCTGAGATGTCAGAAATCAAATTCAGAGTCTGGATAGCAAATAAGATCAGCAGAATGGAGGAAAAGAAGGAATTAGAATTTCAAGCAGCAATCCAAACGATGACCCAAAAGATGTCTCAAGAATTCAATGAATTCAAAGACAAAATGACCAAAGATTTTTTTTTATGACCAAAGATTTTGACACATTGAGATAAGAAGTTGCAGCCCTCAAAGCTCTGAGAAATACAGTAGAATCCCTCAGTAACAGAATGGAGCAAGCAGAAAAAAGGATTTCTAACATGGAAGACAAAGCTTTGGAACACTCCCAAACTTCCAAAGAAGAAGAGAAATGGAAGGCAATAATGGATCTTTCTCTCAGTCAGCTCTGGGATAACTTGAAGAAAACCAATATTCACCTTATAGGGATACCTGAAAATGATGAAGTGGCGTCACAAGGCACAGAGTCTCTTCTTTATGAGATTATGGAAGAGAACTTTCCAGACATGCCAAGAGATTCTGAAATTCAGATAGCAGACAGTTTCAGAACCCCAGCACAACCCAACCCAAATAAGGCACATCATAATTAAGTTCACTAAAGTTAATATGAAGGAGAAAATTCTGAAAGCAGCCAGATGTAAGAAATCCATTACCTACCAGGGGAAGAATATTAGAATAACTGCAGATCTCTATGATCAAAACTTTCAAGCTAGAAGGGAATGGTCATTAACTTTTAATCTCCTAAAACAAAAGAACTTTCAACCCAGAATCCTGTATCCAGCTAAACTGAGTTTCATTTATGATGGAGAAATTAAATACTTTAATGACATCCACATGTTGAAGAAATTTGCTATAACTAAACCAGCTCTCCAGGATATTCTCAAACTATAATAAATATAATATAGCAACTTCCTGTTTAGAGATCAAAATAGTCATGCTCCTTTTTGGATATAATCTAAATAGGTCCAGAGAAAAGGACTTGCTGCTTTCACATACTGAACTAGAGAACCATTTTCTCCATTTTTATAATATCTCACTCTGTTTTTTTTCCTCCTCATTGGAGGTAAAGACTATGTTTGATTCCTAAGCACTAGGGCTGGGACACCAGGGCTTGCTGGGTCCTAAGCAACCTAGTAATTTAAATATATTGTTTATGACAGAGCCCTGATTTATCACTAACGAGAAGAGAGGGTGCAGTGTATCCCAGTACACCTGCTAGAGTAATGAGGACCCTAGGGTGGGGGAGGATCAGCACCACAGAGAGCCCAGCTTGCCTAGGAAAGGGTCACACCTACCTGTATCATCTGCCCTTAGTATTGCTTATTTAATAGTCACTCTTTTTCTTACTCTGAAATAATTTACATTAATTTTCAAAATATTAATTTGGTGGTATCTTAAAGTTTTTCTTTCAGAGATTTTTCCCTTCTGTGCTGCGATTGTCATAAAAATCAAATGTGAAGATGGTTGTGAAAAGTTTAGAACAGTTTGAATTTCCCTAAGCAGGGTTCCAAGTGGGAAGGGAGCACTTCTTCATGGACAGAGGTCATGGAAGGAGAAATTTTTCTACTCAGAATCTGAATAGGAGGCTGGCTAGGCCAGCAGGATGACTCTTTCCACTAGATCAAACCAAAAAGAATTGTTATTTTCTTTAGGTCAAAAGTGGCTGAAAGTCAGCAATTTCTTATAGTTCAACTTGATATATGTAAAGCAATTTCTTATAGTTCAACTTGATATATGTCATATGGAGAGAGCCTAAGAACTGGACTCAGAGTGAAGAGGCTGGGCTAGAGTCTTGGCAATACCACTAAGTAGAAGTGTGGTTCTGGGTGAATCATTCATTCCCTCACCACTAAGATGAGGGAGTGGAATTAGAGATTTTCTGAGTTTCTCTTCAGGTCTAACATTGCAAGATTCTTTCTGTCCCCTTTGAATATGGTGCCTTCAGAGCAAAAGAGAAAGCATATTACCTTATTATGTCCCAGTTTGGACAAACAATAATAGTACTCAACATAAATCAGTGTAATGTGATAAATTAAATGTTAGTTTTAAGCACAAGTAAGGAGGGTTAGTTCTTCTGAAGGCACACAGACTGTCTGGGTACAGAAGACCCTGGTAGATCCCGAGGTAGATCTTAACCCTGACTGCCTACTATAATGAAGTCCTTTCATATCCATTATCTCTTGTGAAAATCCAATCTTTACAACAACTTGGAAGAGTGGGAACAGACATATTTGACATTTGGCAAATGAAGTACCTGTGGTTTAGTAACTGTGCCTCACTGAAGATCACAGAGCTCGTAGATAAAGAAATATACAAAATCCTCCACAATCTGGAGCTTTCTATACTTAATCTTAGCCAAAAGGCCAAGAAGTGATGATGATCTGGATCCTCTCTACCTTTCCATCATCTCCGACTTCTCTTACTGCCCTTGGAGTCTATGTGCTGGTTACACGAAGCTCATGATACTGTTTCACAGCTCTGAAAACTCTTATTCACCTTATAAGGCTCAGTGTCACTTGATGAAGCTTCCTTTGGCAATGGTTTATCTCTGCCACCCTTTCATACATCTTCTTTGTTACACTGTTCACACTATTGCAATTAATTGTCTACATGTCAGTCTCTTCCTAGATTTGGATCTAATTGCTGGTCTTTTAATCTTGGAGCCCCTAACACACAGCACTGATGGTAGCAATTAATAGGGTCTCAACAAATAGCTGTTGAATGACTGAATGCTTCTTGGAGAAAAACTGATCTCAATGTAGATTTCAAGAAGAATAGAGTAAGCACTCCTAATAATTATATGTATATAGCATTTGTAATTGTATTGCTTTTATTACCTTGTTCATAACTAGGTATATAATGGGTTAAAAATTTCTAATAATATCATAGTGTAAAGCCATAAATTTTTCTAGTTAGCAATAGAGCCAGTATCTAAAATCAACCTTCTAGATCTTTAGCTTAGATCTTCCTCCTCTATAAAATGCTATAGCCTTGGCTATGAGCCAATATTTAAGTCTGAAGGTCTTGTTTTAAAAAATGATAAAAATAGGGGCAGGGCCTGTGGCTCAAAGGAGTAGGCACTGGTCCCATATACTGGAGGTGGTGGGTTTAAACCCAGCCCCAGCCAAAAACTGCAAAAAAAAAAAAAATGCAAATAATGCCTCACATTTCCATAGTACATAATTTTAACTTTTTACTCACATTCTTGTGTTCTCCTTGTGTTCTATAAGTTGATCATGTCACACTGGTCATATTTATTTATACTTGATTGGCACTAAAAATGAGTGTAATAAATAAAAATTAATATTTCCTAAAAATACATATGTACTATATACCTTAGGAAGGCCTGGTTCCTTATCAAACCAAGATCTTAAGTTTCCTTGTATGCGCCTAACACAAAGGTCAGCCTCACTAAGGTCAGTGGTCAGTAGTTGTGAAATGGTGGGGGTTAAAGTCAGAATCACTTCCCAAGATAAAGAGATAAATGTAGCATCAACATTCCAGCTTATATATACAATGTGCTCAAAGGAGATATAAAATGATTCCAAGAGCAATTTTATTCATAAATGTGAGAAAAGGGGAGCCACCTGAAGGTCTACCTGAAAAAAAGGACATAAAAAGGCTGTGTTATGGTAGTATAAAAATAAAGTCCTACTCATCAGAGGCCAGATTTTAGAAGCAAGAATATTCACTGACAATTGTAAGTGAATTCATTTGAAGTTTAGAACCATCTAACAAACCTCCAAATGAATGGAGAATGAAGTCTGATTGAGAGTCATTTTTAACATGTAATGAAACAATAATTAGAGAGGAAAGGTTGGAAGCTAAGTAAACCACAGCATGGCTCTGTAGTAATAATCTCCATTGTTAGGCCATTGTAAAATTGGTCAAGCCAGATTTTCAACAGATGTCATTAGCCTAGTTCTTGGCAAGCACTTATCAGTCTAAGAATATAAGCTGAACTTTTCTTTTTACGGGAAGCATTCCCTTTGCCAGCAATTCCTTCCTGCCAGACCACAAATCAACAACTGCTAGATAAATAAAAAACTTTCATTACACTGTTTTTCTACTTAGGACTTCTTTTTTTTTTTTTTCTTGTCTTCTCTAACAAATGAATTCATAGGACAGAAAAATTGAAGCTGCAAACAAAAATCGATTTAAAGCACAAAAGGCAAAATATAGAAAAATATTATCCTGTCATGCCTAATTAATCACAGAAAATGTGTCTGCCGGTATGAAGCTATTCTATCAGAAAATAACCCAGGTGAAACAGGGAAACAGTATTACCACGCCCAACTTGGCTACATAAGACAAAATGAGAGAAGAAAGACATGGCAGGGGAACCGACCTGAACTCAGTGGTTGATATAATCGCAGAGTCCCACACCCAGACACCATCTTCTCATGCACCTCTTCTCAGAGATGATATCTAATTGGTTGTTTTGGTCAGTTATACAACTCTGCTTTTGAAATAAAAGGCAAAGGGGTAACTTTGCCAAAGGGTCTACAGGCTTAACGGTCCACTGACAGAAGTCACAGTTCCAAAGTTACAGATGTTGAGCCTTAAATTAGGCAGTTCTAGATCTTTCATTTCGAGCAAGGGATGGGAGAACTCTCTGGCATCTGAAAAGTTGTAAATTAATGAAACTATAAATTTGTTAAACCCATTGTTTCTCGAAGTTATTTATAGTCAGTTACTTTTTTCTTTTTATTGTTGGGGATTCATTGAGGGTACAAGAAACCAGGTTACACTGATTGCATTTGTTAGGTAAAGTCCCTCTTACACTCGTGTTTTGCCCCCAAAAGGTGTGGCACACACCAAGACCCCACCCCCCTCGCTCCTTCCCTCTCTCTGCTCTTCCTTTCCCCACCCTTCCCTCATTCCTTCTCTCTCTGCTCTTCCCTTACCCCACTCCTCCCGTGTCATTAATTGTCCTCATATCAAACTTGAGTACATGGGATTCATGCTTCTCCATTCTTGTGATGTTTTACAAAGAATAATGTATTCCACTTCCATCCAGGTTAATACAAAGGCCGTAAAGTCTCCATTTTTTAAAATGGCTGAATAGTATTCCATAGTGTACATATACCACAGCTTAATCTATTAATCCATTCCTGGGTTGGTGGGCATTTAGGCTGTTTCTACATTTTGGCGATTGTAAATTGAACTGCAATAAACAGTCTAGTGCAAGCATCCTCATGATAAAAGGATTTTTTTCCTTGTGGGAATATGCCCAATAATGAGATTGCAGGATCAAATGAGAGGTCTAGCTTGAGTTCTTTGAGAGTTCTCCATACTTCCTTCCAAAAAGTTGTATTGTTGGAAGATTTTTATTGTTTCTGTAATCTCAGTGCTTGAAATTGGTCTGTTTAGGAGCTCTGTTTCTACCTGGCTAAGTCAAGGGAGAGGGTATGATTCCAAATATTGATCCATTTCCTTCACATTGTCAAATTTCTGGGCATAGAGTTTCTGGTAGAATTCAGAGATGATCTCTTGTATCTCTGTGGCATTAGTTGTAATTTCCCCTTTATCATTTCTGATTGAGGTTACTAGAGATTTTACTTTTCTATTTCTAGTTAGTCTGGTCAAAGCTTTATCTATTTTATTTATTTATTCAAAAAACCAACTGATTGTTTCATTAATTTTCTGAATGATTCTTTTGTTTTCAATTTCATTGATCTCTGATTTAATTTTGGATATTTCTTTTCTTCTGCTGGGTTTAGGCTTAGATTGTTCTTCTTTTTCCAATTCCATAAGATTGCTGATGAGTTTATTGATGTGCTCTCTTTCTGTTTTTTGCACGTAGGCATCTAAAGTGATAAATTTTTCTCTTACAACTGCTTTTGCAGTATCCCACAGGTTTTGGTAGCTTGTGTCTTCATTTTTATGCTCAAGGAAGTTAATGGTTTCCCGTTTTATTTCTTCCTGCACACAACTGTCGTTCAATAGAAGGTTGTTTGGTTTCCATGCCTTTGTATGGGGTTGAACTTTTTTTTGGAGTTGAGTTCTACCTTTAGTGCCTTGTGGTCTGAGAAAACACAAAGTAAACTTTCAATTCTTTTGATTCTGTTGAGGTTTGTTTTGTGTCCTAGGATATGATCAATTTTGGAGAATATTCCATGGGCCAATGAAGAGAATGTGTATTCTTTTTCTGTGGGATGGAGTGTTCTATATGTATCTATCAAGCACAATTGTTCTAGGGTCTCATTTAAGTCCCTTATATCTTGGCTTAATTTCTGTTTAGAGGATCTGTTCAGCTCTATAAGAGGAGTGTTAAAGTCCCCTGTTATTATGGTATTACAGGATATCATATTGCTCAGATTGCTTCACATTGTCAAATTTGAACTTGTCTGAGTAAGGTCTGTTTCAAGAATCTAGGAGCATTTAAATTGGGAGCATAAATATTTAGAATTGAAATGTCTTCTTGTTGTATTTTTCCCTTGACTAATATGAAGTGACTACCTTTGTCTTTTTTGACTTTAGTTGCTTTAAATCCACATGTATCTGAAAATATGATTGCAACTCCTCTTTTCTTCTGAATTCCGTTTGCCTGAAAAATTGTCTTCCAACCCTTAACTCGGAGTTTTAATTTGTCTTTTGAAGTTAAGTGTGTTTCCTGCAGACAGAAAATGGATGGCTTGTGTTGTTTAATCCAGTCAGCTAATCTGTACCTCTTCACTGGGGAATTCAAGCCATTAACATTCATTGAGATAATTGATAAGTGTGGTAGTGTTCTAGTCATCTTATTTTGTGAAAGTCCATTGCTTAGTTTTATCTTTTGCATCAGTGTGGAAGTTAGGTTCTGTCCTTTAATTTCTGACTTCTTACTTTGCTGTTGATCCATTGTGATAGTCAGTGTGTAGAACAGGTTGAAGTATTTCCTGTAGAGCTGGTTTTATTGTGGTGAATTTCCTCAATGTTCATATGACAGTAAATGACTTGATTTCTCTGTCAATTTTAAAGCTTAGCTTCACAGGATATAGAATTCTGGGCTGAGGATTGTTCTGTTTTAAGTAGATTAAAGGTAGCTGACCATTGTCTTCTTGAGTGGAAAGTTTCATGAGAGAAGTCTGCAGTTACCCTGATGGATTTGCTCCTGTAGGTCAACTGGTGCTTACTGCTGGCACCTTGAAGAATCTTTTCTTTTGTCTTGACTTTGGACAGGTTCATCACAATGTGTATGGGGGAAGCTTGGTTAGAGTTAAGGTGATCTGGGGTCCAATATCCCTCTGAAAGCTCTATGTCAGAATCTTTGGTGATATTTGGGAAATTTTCATTTATAATATTTTCTAGTATGGCTTCTATTACCATGGGGCATTCTTCTTCCCCTTTTGGGATACCTATAACTTGTATGTTTGAACACTTCATTAAGTCCCATAATTCTATCAGTGAATATTCTGCTTTCTCTTTCTTCTTTTCTGCCTCTTTGATTATCTAAGTTACCTCATAGCTTTGTCTTCTACCTCTGAGATTCTTTCTTCTGCATGGTCTAATCTGTTGTTGATACTTTCTATTGCATCTTTAAGTTCCCTAGTTGACTGCTTCAGTTCCTTCAGCTCTGCTATATCCTTTTTATATTGTTCATATCGTTCATCTCTTATTTGATTCTGTTTTTGGATTTCCTTTAGGTTATTTTCCACTTTATCAACAGTTTCCTTCATTTCTTTGATTGTTTTAATCATCTGTATTCTAAATTCCCTTTCTGCCATTTCTAACATTTTCTTATAGGTGGAATCCTCTGCAGTAGCTACCTCACAGTTCCTTGGTGGGATTGCTCTGGACTGGTTTTTCATGATGCCAGGAGTTTTCTGCTGATTCTTCCTCATGAGTGATTTCTTTTATCTTTTGCCCTAATTTTCCTTTCACTTCCTCCTGCTCTTTAAGTTGCCATGCCTCTGGACTAGGGTTTTGATGAGTCCTTTTGGAACAGGACCAGAAGGATGAGAAGATTGAAGAGGAAGAAGGGAAAAAAGAAAGAAAAGAAAAAGGAGAAAGAAGAGGGGGTGGGTAGAAGTGAACATTGACAAAAAGAAGAGAGGCATAGAAAGAGGGGACAAGAGCTTGCCGCATCCGCTAGACCGCTCTGGACCAGCTCCGGTGCGGGAGCCGCCTAGACCTCTGCGGAGCCTCTGCGAACATGGCCGACTCGGAGAACCAGGGGCCCGCGGAGCCCAGCCAGGCGGCGGTTGAGGCGGCGGAGGAGGTAATGGCCAAAGGCGGCGCGCAGGGGGGCGACT
>CAUYON010128019.1:0-11240 GCA_963573935.1 Arctocebus calabarensis | reverse complement strand
AGTGACCGGGGCCTACCCCTCTTCTTCCCGCAGATGATTCAGGAAGGACTCTAGACTGGGCACTTGGTTAGGGCTCTGCCAGCACCTATCTGTGAAAAACTGAACTCTACCAGGCCTCTGGGCACTACAGCCTTCAGGCTGCTCCTCAGTCAGGAAATAGGGCTGGTACCTTCCTTCCCTGGTATTCCTGTCTTCCCCTCAGCTGGCTCTGTGGCAGCAGAGAGGGCAGCCAGGAGGTTCTGCCATCAGAGCTGTCCTTCACCAGGTAAGCCTGTTCATCCCTGTCTTCCGACTGTATCACTCTGTACTTTTTTGGAAAGCCATGGCTGATTGAAGAAACCATTATAGTTTCTCAAGCAGAATTGAGTCTAGAACCACTGAAAAAGGTCAGATAACCTTGAATTGCACTCAAGTGTACTTCTTTCCCAGTGCCCATGGCTCTTGGAGTCTCAGTGATACCTGAGTAGGGTTTGATTATAATTTGAAATGGGAATTACTAAGATAATATTTTTCTTCATTTTATCAGATTCTTGAGCTCTGCCCCCAAAACCCACCTTGTCCCTTGCTTATCTGGATGGTTTCTCAGAAGGGGCTGGGCCAGAGCCATTACTGCTAAGGCAGCACCCCTTTTGTCATCTTTGTTGCCTTTACCAAGTGTCTTCAGAGAGGAATGAGCTGGAGTAGCTGGCCTGGGGAGAGGCGCCTCCCTTGGTTTGATGTTTAGGTCTGACTTTCTGCAGAGAAGATATTTTACACATGTGTCAGAGCTTATGTTGTAATGTGGTTGTGGGAGGAACTCCAGACCCAAAGTGTTTGCCAGCTGGGTGTGCAACTATGAGGTCCTCTGTCTTAAAATGATTTCTCTCTTTGTGCTGGGAAACAAGGTGAGGTATTTTTATTGTTTTGGCAATAATATAAAGTTATGTTCTTCCGGTTGAATGATTCACTATGCTTATTTCCCTCCCAAGTGTTTTTGATTATGTATTAATCAAATGATATAAATAAGGGCACTTTTCTTGTTCCCTTTTATTCCTTTATTATTCCCTTATTGATCCTACTAGGCCTTTGGTCATACCATCACCAAGATGAAGACAAAAACAAACCTCATGTATGGCCTCTGGCTCTAAATTGCAGAAATCAAATGTATACAGTAGGTGTCTATGTCACTTATGGATCAGAGGCAGACAGTTACGAGGAAAGGTGGTTGTGACCCTTTGTGGTGTCCTGTTCATCCTTGGAAGAGCCCTGCACCTCATCTCCCAGACCATCTTCTAACAGCAGCAGGGGTTATCCAGTGCGTGAATGGCTCGTTCCTGGGCTTCTAAAGGACAAGCAGAGTTCACAAAATTCGAGGTGGAAACACACAGAGCCTCTTCCAGGCGTTTCAGTGAAACTAGGATGAACTGTACTTGAGGAAATTTTTCCTTTAAAGAAGCAGCCCTTTGTGTGAATTTTTACAGGAAAAACAAAACTTATTGTACATATAAAAGTCATGCTGCTAAGCAATTATGATTTCAGAGGTTTTAAGTCAGAGGGATCATTTGGAAGCCAACCTTGGTCAAGCTTTTAGAGCCTTTGCAGTGTCCTACGCTGGGGAAGGATTATGCCTAAACAGGTTTTTTGGAGGCCTCTCAGAGCTGTCTTAAATTAGACCCTTTTAGTTAACAAAAAAGAGGCATCCTTAGGAACAAAACAACTGTTTTGATGACTGAGATCTCTTGTTTTGTTTCTGTGAGATGCCTTGTGTTCCTTCCTTATTTCACTCTGGCCCTTCACATCTTAAATGTCTACAAAATACCCACTTCAGCACAAAACTTGAAAACCAAGAAACCCTTGCACTTAATTGGTTTTCTGAAGTATCCTTTGGAAAGTCCCCCAAGCTATTCTGTAACCACTCTTGTTCAACAAAGAGTGGTTGTGGTAGACGATAGTAGACACTTTTGCGCATATACTACTCATTTTTCTTAAAATCTATCTAGTTCATTTATATATCCATGAATATAAATTTATGTTAGGGGAGAAATTCTCCAAAGAGTTCTGCTCTTAATTACCAGATACACAGAAGTCATTCACCTTCTTCTCAAGGTACTTCAAAGAGGCAGAATCTACTACTGTCTAGTCCTCCAGAAATGGCTCAGGGTTGCCAACCAATCCCTTTTTAGTTATCCAAGGCTTTGTGCAGAGTACCACAGGGTTACTCTTATCCATTTAGCTCTCAGCCTCTAGCAGGAAGCAGCAAAAGTCCCTGTGCCTGGTATGGGACTTAGATGAGGAAGTGAGGTTGTGGGGGCATGGCAGGACCACCTAACCAACTCCATCACTGCAACAAGAACAAAAACCTCAGGTCTAAAAAAAGGTGACTTATTCATAAATTTGTTGAGCATTTACTAAGAAGTGCCATGACAGTGACTTCCACACATGGGTTAGCTTTACTTTCTTGTAGGTTCCCACTGCAGAGATGTTTGTCCCCTGAAGTCAGCTCTCTGGGGAGATGAGCTGCTTTGGTACCAGTTTGAAGCACTTCTGTTCAGATGTGCTAAGGAGTTCTCCTGCAGTCAGCTGTTGAATGGACACCACACCTGTTCTGATGCAAAGAGGCAGAGCTTATCATCACCTCACTGTCAGTTATTTTTAGAGAAGGGAGGAAATAAAATAATAGTGGTTTATGAAAACAGAATCCACTGTTTGGTGAAATATCTAACAGTAAGTGAAATGGGCAGATTTGAGCTCATTTTCTGGGAGAAAAGAATAATAATATTTGTCTAGACCATTCTCACAAGTGCCTGATTAATCTTCACCCAGTCCTCTAAAGAAATATTAGATTCTTATTTCATAAGTAAAGAAACTAAGACTTGGAGCAGTTAACTGTTGGCAGGTAGGCAGCTGGTCCCAGGTTCCATTGCACAATATTTTCCTGCTGCATCACAGAGTGGTGCCTGAGAAAAGTGCTAGGGATTTCTGTCCTGGGCTGAGATTATGTAGGGATGGGGGCCAGCAAGCCAGGAACTCTGCACGGCTTGTTTATAAAACTCCTTTGGACAGGAAGGGAAGAGTAAAGAATCTAACCATATGACTTTTATAAAAATCCTTTCACTTTCTCCCTCCCAATTTGAAAACTTCTAAGAGTGAGTGTTGCTGGAAGACAACTGCATCCAGCCATCTTCCTGTCTGTCACCACATTCTTCCAGATGTGTGAACAGAGGAGGGACTGTCCAATTCCAGTTGTGAGTCCCCTTGGAGTTTACTTCACTTGTTTTTCAGTTCTCAGTTTCCTTTTCCCTTCTCTCCAAATCTAGCTTGGGCCTCAGTGTAGGAACAACTACTTTAAAACAAAAATCTCAAATTCCTTAGCAGCAGGTGATGGGCTTAATGATTTTAATACAGTCTGGAATGAGTTTGCTCATTACCCGTTTTCTTAGTTCAAACCCCAAAGCACATATTTGGTTGTCGTCATTTCCTTGTCCCACAAGAGAAGGCCAGGCTATAGGTGAAAAAAAAGGGTAAAGTGCATGTCCGTGTGCAAGGAGAGGGGCAATTTCGTCTAGCTTTTGAGAATCCGTTAATTATGTAGCCAAAAGGCTGATAAGCGTTGAGATTCAGTTATTGAACACAGGGTGTCAGGCATTTGGGCTGTCTTAGCAATGGAGGAAATACTCTTCCGGAGTATACAAGTTCCACACTCATGCCTTGCAGTGGTGACCCATCATGCACTAGAATTTGTTGAAGGAAGGGAGTGTCAGAGATGTGTTTTAAAATCGTACTTTATCGGGAGGCTGAGGCAAGAGAATTGCCTAAACCCAGGAGTTGAAGGTTGCTGTGAGCTGTGTGATGCCACGGCACTCCACCGAGGGCGATAAAGTGAGACTCTGTCTCTACAAAAAAGTAAATAAATAAAATCATACTTTAGGCTGAGATTCTCTCTCCATGTTTGGACATGGAGGGACAGCAGACTAGGAAGGGGAAGGTGCATTTAAGGAGACAGCACTGTAGCAAATAAAAAAGGGGAGGCCTTGGGCAGTGCCCATGCCTCAAAGGAGTAGGGCATCGGCCCTATATGCCAGAGGCGGTGGGTTCAAACCCAGCCCTGGCCAAAAACTGCAAAAGGGGGGGGCGGGGCCTTAGGAATGTGCCATGTCACCAGCAGCAGCATATCCCTGTCCTTCCCACCCCCAACCTCAAGATAACCCGCTTTTTTTCTTCCACAAAAGCCAGTTCTGCAAGAGGGACAGGTGCTCTCACTCTCATGCACCACATCCAAGTCCATCCTCCCTGGACACAGCTGACTAAGCGCTGGCCTTCATGAGGAGTCTATCATCCAGGGCCCTCAGTGTCTGGTTTCCCTGCCCTGCATAATTTAAGCATTAGAGCTAAATACATCCGTCATTTTCTTTTCTCTGGAGACAGTGAGATGTCCAGACTTTGTCAGACTAGTGGAGAGAAGGAATGTTACATAACTGTAAGTGGAGGCCTGGACCTATGGAGACATGGTTGGGCTGGACCAGAGACGGAGCAGTTCTTTTGCTCGGTATGTCTGTCCGTCAGGCAGCAGCCATCAATCCAGGAGTGAGCTGTGGCTGCAAACACCAGTGCAGAGAAGGGAACGCAGTTGGGTTTTACGTTTCAAACAGAAAATGAGGACTGACTTTGGACATCTGCTTTGTGCCAGGCTCCATTTATCTCACTCCTCACAACAGCTCTGTGGGGTAGGTGGGTCAGCGTGGGCAGCCACCTTGACTCACAGCTCAGCAGTGTCCCCTCAGAGCACTTTTAAACCCTTACAGGAACAAACTTGGCATGTAGTCTCATCATAGGCAACTTTCCCTCCACTTTCTTTCAATAGTTTTAACCCCAGAAAAATGCTGGCTGTGGTTTTTTTCTCTTCCTTCCTCCTGAGGAAAGGTCAGTAACAGATGTCCAGGGTTGGGGAACCGGGGACTCAGCGGACAGCCACTGCTCTACCATCACCAGGAACAGGAGCTGGTGGCAGCCACGGTTCATCTTCAGGGAACCAGGGTGTAGGGGCCTGGATGGTGCCAGCACAGGGAATCGGAATGGTGTGAGCTGTGAATGTGTACGTTTCAAGTGCTGGATATTGAACAAGTGCTTACTTGATACACTGCAAACTTGCAAAGACTTCCACCCAGTAAAGAATGAATGTAAAGTTTTATGTAATGACAATTTTTACTTTTTGCAATTAAAAGTGTGTATGTTAGTTGAAAAGAGCTTTGGTATTCTTGGTGTCATTCTTTAACTTCCACTTTCGCTTATTTCCTCTTTTCCTTCCTATACCTCGTGTGGATGGAGAGCTACGTCCTCACATCCTCTCTTGAGGTGAGCCTGTGGGGCTCTTCTGTGGGCCTCACCAGGTCCCTGACCCTGCCTGGCTTCCATCTTCGTTGTGCTTGCTTGTGTTCGCAGGCTCTCTGTTCCCCATTCCAGCCCTTTACCCCGGTGGCATCTGATCTGCTATTGCCATGAATCCTCAAATCTCATCCTCCCTATCCATGCACTTTATCCAGAATTCAAATGAAACCCCAGATGCCTTTTTCCTTCTCACCAGCTGGCTGCGCTTGGCCCAGATGCCCTGACTGTGGCTCCTCACCCATGGGTGTCCTTGGTTCTCAGAGGACAGCCACACTGCCCCCTTGCTGGCTCAGCCCAGCTGCCACCAGGTAACAGGCTACTCTCAGCATATAATTAACTGAATGCAGATTTGAGTCATGTCATTGTAGTGTGTTCATATTTATTTTTTTGTAATTTTTAAAATTATACAGAGTTTTTTCTTTTGTTTCTTTTTTTATTTGTTGTGTTTTTGAGACAGAGTCTACTTTGTTGCCCTTGGTAGCGTGCCCTGGCGTCATAGCTCACAGTAACCTCAAACTCTTGGGCTCAAGCAATTCTCTTGTCTCAGCCTCCCAAGTAGCTGAGACTACAGCCCCCCACCACAACACTTGGCTATTTTTAGAGATGGGGTCTTGCTGTAGCTCAGGCTAGTCTCAAACTCGTGAGCTCAGGGGATCTGCCCACCTCAGCCTCCCAAAGTGCTAGGAGTACTGGCGTGAGCCACTGTACCTGGCCTTTATACACAGTTTTCTTTTTTTTTTTTTTTTGAGGCAGAGCCTCAAACTGTCACCCTGGATAGAGTGCTGTGGCATCATAGCTCACAGCAACCTCCAATTCCTGGCTCAAGCGAGTCTCCTGCCTCTGCCTCCCAAGTAGCTGGGACCACAGGCGCCCGCCACAACACCAGGTCATTTTTTGGTTGCAGCCGTCATTCTTGTTTGGCAGGCCCGGGCTGGATTCGAACCTGCCAGCTCAGGTGTGTGTGGCTGGCGCCTTAGCCTGTTGAGCCACAGGCGCCGAGCCTATACACAGTTTTAAATAAATGAATAAATCAGACCATTTCTTTTTCTTTTCTTTTTTTTTTTTTTTTTTTTAGAAACAGAGTCTCATTTTGTTGCCCTCAATAGAGTGCTGTGGCTTCACAACTCACAGCAACTCACAACTCCTAATTGCCTCTTGGGCTTAGGCAATTAATTCTCTTACCTCAGCCTCCTGAGTACCTGGGACTACAGGCGCCCGCCACAACACCCAGTTATTTTTTTGTTGCAGTTTGGCTGAGGCCGGGTTTGAACCTGCCACCCTCGGTATATGGGGCCAGCGCCCTACTCACTTAGCCACAGGCGCTGCCCTAAATCAGACCATTTCTTTCTTTCTTTCTTTCTTTTTTTTTTGTAGGGTGCTGTGGCGTGACAGTTTACAGCAACCTCCAATTCCTGGTCTTAGGCGATTCTCTTGCCTCAGCCTCCTGAGTAGCTGGTACTACAGGCGCCCACCACAACGCCCGGCTATTTTTCTGTTGCAGTTTGACCAGAGCCGGATTTGAACCCACCACCCTTGGTATATGGGGCCAGCACCCTACTCACTGAGCCACAGGCACCACCCTCAAACCATTTCTTATATACTGTTTAGTCTCTTATTTTATTTTCCTTTACGGCTATGCCCTTCCTCTCCCCCCATTACCCCTCCCTTTCCCTCATCAGGTAAACATTGCTTATAATGGCAATGCCCTGCCATGTATCTTTCCATATCTCCATGCTCTCCAGTCATACTCACAAACCGGGTTTTTGTCATTGCTTTACCAATAATGGGATCATATTACAGGGTGTGTCCTGCTTTGCTTACTAAGTCCCTGCAGTGTTCTCTTATCAGCTGGCATAGCTCTAATTCATTCTTTTTAATGGTTGCTATTCCATGGTGTGGATGTGCCATGGAATATTCTCTTAACTATGATAAATCACATCCTGTTAAATGATTATTTGGATTATAAGTCAAGAAGTCTGGAGTCAATTTGAAAAATACTTTTTTCTTTTTTACAAAATGTACATTCTTGGCATTTTTATCTACTCACCCTGGCAATGGAGGCCCATTCACCATCTATGGTTAATGCATCCTGCTTTGTAAAGTGTATTACTTTATAAATTGATCTTTTTCTTCCTTAATAAACTTTGTTTCATGTTTGCCTTAAAAAAAAAAAAAAAAGTCACGGCTCGGCACCTGTGGCTCAACGGGCTAAGGCGCCAGCCACATACACCTAAGCTAGCAGGTTTGAATCCAGCCTGGGGCCCACCAAACAACGATGGCTGCAACCAAAAAAAAAAAAAAAAAAAAAAAGATATATATATATAAGGCCGGGCTTTGTGGCGGGTGCCTGTAGTCCCAGCTACTTGGGAGACGGAGGCAGGAGACTTGCTTGAGCCCAGGAATTGGAGGTTGCTGTGAGCTGTGATGCCATGGCATTTTGAGACAGCTTGAGGCTCTGTCTCAAAAAAAAAAAAAAAAAATCCAGATATATGTAGTGTATATGTCTCTGATGCTGTGATCCAGGCATTTTGAGACAGCTTGAGGCTCTGTCTCAAAAAAAAAAAAAAATCTAGATATATGTAGTGTATATGGTGCAAATATATCCCCTTTATATGTACACTACTACATATAAATGCAGTGTAGTGATTAAGAGCAAGAGCCCTAAAGTCAAGACCACCTGGGTTTTAAAGATCAATTCTTCCAATCATTGGCTGTAGAAGTTGAGCATATTATCTAACTTCTCTCTGCCTCCATCTCTTCATCTGTAACATCATAATAATGTAAAAGTACCTATTTCTAAGGGTTGTTATGAAGATTAAATGAGTGCTCAAAAAATGTTGACTATTACGGTGCTCAGTTCTGCAGCACATATGCTAAATGTTGACCATCATGACTTCCTTCAGTTTTCTGCAGCTAGAAATTTTCTAATCATGTATTTTGCGTATAATTTTATATCAGTACCTATAAATGTTATTACTTTCTCTGTCCTCCAGCCTAGAGTGCAGTGGCACGATCACAGCTCACTACAACCTCTGACTCCCAACTAATGCTCCTGGCTCAGCCTCCCCAGGAGCTAGGACTAACGCCACCTAACCCCCCAGCTAAAGTTTCAAATTTTTGTAGAGATGAGGTCTTGCCATGTTGCCCAGACTGGCCTTGAACTCATGGCCTCAAGCAATCCCTCCATCTCAGCCTCCGAAAGTAGTAGCATTATAGGTGTGAGCCACCACACCTAGCCACTTCCAGTCTTTTGCTACCACAAATAATTGTGCAGTGAATATCTAGTTACATTAATATTTGTTCATAAATCTAAGCATTATGTATCTCTAGAGAATATGTCTGAAAGATGAATTACTGAATTTAAATTTTTTATTTTTTATTTTTTGCACAGAGTCTCAAGCTGTTGTTCTGGGTAGAGTGCTGTGGCGTCACAGCTCACAGCAACCTCCAACTCTTGGGCTTAAGTGATTCTCTTGCCTCAGCCTCTGAAGTAGCTGGGACTACAGGCGTCCGCCACAACGCCTGGCTATTTTGTTGTTGTTGTTGCAGTTGTCACTGTTGATTAGCTGGCCTGGTGTCTTGAACCTGCGAGGGGAAGGTGAGTGAACCAGAGTGGAATTGGTGGGGACTGAGAAAAATGCAACACAAGAGAAGACACAGAAACAAAAGATGGGATCAGGAGGGCTGACCGAGCTGATGGCGGCAGCCAGCACCAAAGCACAAAATCAGCCTTATATTTTAGTATCTGTACAGGGCTGTCCAGGGGAAGTAGCATAGACAATATGGGGAAGTAGCATAAACAAAAGACATAATTTTGGTCTTATAGTACAATTGGAAAATATAAATGACTTTAATAAAGACAAATCATCATGTTAATAGTTTCTACTCAGCTTCATTTATGACAAGAAGGAAGAAGGGCAAGATCACGAGGCTCTCAGCATGGCTGACAAAACAAAGGAAGAACTATGTGGCTTAGTGGTTCCTACTCACCTTTGTTAGCACATGACCAGGAGAAAGAAGGGAGAGATCTCAAGGGTCTCTGCATAGTTAACCAAACAAAGGAAGAGCTACGTGACTTCTGGCAGAGGGAGCATGAACAAAGGAGTAAGGTTGTTTTGGAAACAGAGGAGAAGCAATTGGGGGCTCATTCTCTGAATGCTCCCCAGGCTGGGAGGGCCCTGCTGTCTCATAGCCAGCTCTGCACAGCCTGGGCCGGGTTCCAACCCACCAGCCTGAGTGTATGTGTCGGTGCCCTACCCCCTGAGCAATGGGCACCACCTGAATTTAAAATTTTGAAAGATATTGCTGAATTGTCTTCCAGTAAGCACAAATCAGTGTACACTCCCATTAACAATGTAAGGGAATGCCTCTTACCCTAAACCAAAATTGGGGCCATTTACCAATCCCTTAAAGTATAATGATGTCTTTTTAGTTTATCACGCTTTTCTCTTATTATGAGAGAATTTAGAAATCTTTTCTAGAATCCAGGGAGACAGGTTTATAAACAAAAACAATATAAAAATACTGTGGCAGCAGACGTCAGGACTCCAAGGTGGTGTCAGTCCCACCAGTGAAGGAGAGGAAACTCATGGCGTGACCATGTGGGATTTCACCCCTAAAGGCATTGTTGGAGTGTTTCAAAGAGGTTACTGCCTGTATTACAACAAATAGCTCAATGTGAAGAAAGGGAGCATTAGCCAGGTTTTCCCTGGTGCTGGCAGCTTCCTGGCTTTTTAGCCACTGGCTCTATTCCAAGGATTTTTTTTTTTTTTTTTGAGACAAAATCTCAAGCTGTCACTCTGGGTAGAGTGCTATAGCATCACAGCTCACAGCAACCTCTAGTTCCTGGGCTCAAGCAAGTCTCCTGCCTCCGCCTCCCAAGTAGCTGGGACTACAGGCGCCCGCTACAACGCCCCGCCATTTTTTGGTTGCAGCCATCATTGTTGTTTGGTGGGCCCAGGCTGGATTCGAACCCGCCAGCTCAGGTGTACGTGGCTTGCGCCTTAGGCCGTTGAGCCACAGGCGCCGAGCCTATTCCAAGTAATTTAAACAGGAGCAGCTATGCAAGTACCACTGAAGACAGCCAGTGTGAAGAGCCCTCTGTCTGCTCCTGTACCCCTCCATGAGGACGTTGGTCCCTGCCGTCTCCTTTCATAGCCTAATTGAGAATACCCAAATAAAATGATTGGTCAGAAAAAAATAAACAACAGTATTGCGGAAGATGCTTTCTACAGGGTTCTGAGTTAGAAAGGAAGGTCAGATAGGCTCCATGGAAGCGGTGGTATTTGAGCCAGGTCTTGAAGTACCTCGATGAGTGGGAATTCTTCCATGGGGCATATTGATCCTGGAATGTAGGAGGGGGGCTCAATAATAATGTGTTGACTTACACGATAACATTATGACATTTGGAGAACGTTTTCTGGGGGGCTAAGGGGATTTTTAGATATCTGTGGCAAGACACTGACACACAAATACCAGTGCATGAGTGAGCAAACCACAGATGCAGACTGTGGGACTTGTCAGCCCTGAAGGACCCAGCAGGAGTTTGTAAAATATTACTATAGCGGAGTTCTTCCACTTTGTAGTTGTTCAGCGCCATCTAATGGCCAAATGGGGGGGGAAGCCTATATTTTCAGTATTTTTTTATTTTCTTTTTTTTTGAGACAGAGCCTCAAGCTGTCACCCTGGATAGAGTGCTGTGGCATTACAGCTCACAGCAACCTCCAATTCCTGGACTCAAGCGAGTCTCCTGCCTCCGCCTCCCGAGTAGCTGGGACTACAGGCACCCACCACAACGCCCGGCCATTTTTTGGTTGCAGCCATCATTGTCGTTTGGTGGGCCCGGGCTGGATTCGAACCCGCCAGCTCAAGTGTAC
>CAUYON010128018.1:0-11005 GCA_963573935.1 Arctocebus calabarensis | reverse complement strand
GAGGGGGGAGGATGGGTGGAGGGAGGGCAATTAGTGGGATCACACCTACAGTGCATCTTAGCAGGGTACTGGTGAAACTTATTAAATGTAGAGTATCAATGTCTTCATATAGTGATCAAGAAAATGCCATGAAGGCTATCTGTAACAGTACAATCAAAATATTTCTGATTGCATATGAAGCACATTCTGCCCTATGATTGCACCAATATACACAATTATGATTTAATAAAATTATTTTTTAAAAAAGAAAAAATATATTAAAAATATTTAATTTTATAATGTAATAGTATAATTGCTATTTCATCATATTAATTATATATCATTTTTAAAACCCCACAGAATAATATTACTAATGTTTTATAAACTGGTGTATTTATAAGTTGATAAATTTTAGAATGACCCACATAATTACCACTTTGTTCTTCATTTCTCATTTCATTGAAGAATTTCCAACTAAAGTACATCCTTCAGAATTGTCTTTATTAAAGTCTCTTGGTAGCAAATAACCTTGATTTTTGTTCATCTTAAAATGTTTTCTCCTTTTTTTTTTGAGACAGTCTCACTTTGTCACCCTCAGGAGAGTGCTGTGACATCATACCTCACAGTAACTTCCAACTCTTGGGCTCAAGTGATCCTCTTACCTCAGCCTCCCAAGTAGCTGGGACTACAGGCACCCACCAGAACACCCGGCTATTTTTAGAGATAGTGTCTCAACTCTGGCTCAGGCTGGTCTTAAACCTGTGAGCTCAGGCAATACATCCACCTTGGCCTCCCAGAGTGCTATGATTACAAGCATGAGCCATTGCATCCAGCCTTCTGTTCTTGATATATATATATATAGGGTATATAGTCTTTGGGTATTAAATTCTAAGTAGGCAGTTATTCTCCTTGAACATACTGAAATTATCACTGCACTATTTCTGGCTTCTATTATTGCTGCTGAAAATTTATCAGTTTAAATTTCGGTCTTTAAAAATAATCCTAATTTCTCTCTCTTTGGTTGCTTTTGAGGCATTCTCTTTGTCTTAGATAGTTTTACTCTAGTATGTCTAGTGTGTTCTCCCTTTTTTAATACTGCTTGAAATATTTTAAGTTTCTTGAATATGTGAATTGGTGTTTCATCAGGTCTGAAAGCTATTTCCAGAAGTAGTAATCAGCATCGTAAATGCTCAAGAAGCGGTCTTCATCCTCTTTAGTACTTTGCACTAGCATCTGGTTGGGTGAGGTACAGATGCGGTTTTTGTTAGAAGGACAGTTAACCTATTATTAGCAGTTGGCTGCCATGATACCAAATGGAATTCTATTCTAGCACCTTCTATTGGATGGTGGCTGTACATGGCTGTAAGATACCTATACAGCAGGCTTTTTGTGCCACTGGATGACTTATGGCTCCTGTTTGGGGGATGGTGCTTTAATGATTACTGGTAAAAAATTACCTTTGAGTTTAATGGATTTTTTCCCCCATGGTTGTCACATCTGTTACTATGAGAATAACAGATAACATGAGTAAGCTGGATCAAAGAATGACATTCGGAAGTTGAAGAAGCCTCCTGTTACTGACTTAGCTGGTGCCATTGATAAGGAAACCTGTGGAGAGTCTGAGTATATTTCTTCACTTTAGAGAAGTTCAAGAGAAGTTTTATACTCAGATTTCATGGTGATATTCTAACAGTGATCTCTCAAAGGTGTTCCAAACAGTTCCAAATTTCTGTCAACATTTCGTGACCCACTTGAACATCCTTGAATCCATCTAGCTCACTTAACAGTTTAAATACTTATGGTAGTGATTCTGTCTTGAACTAATTAAGAGAACAACTAGAGGTAGTCTTAGAAGGCCATCTAGGCATACATTTCAGTGGATTGCCTACATGGGAGCACAGCAAGTTTGTTTTTGATGGTCTGAAGTTACATGGCTATAAAACAATAGTCCAGATTAATGATATTGCAATTTGTGTCAGCAATAGTTAGCATTGGAGGAAATGTTGAGAGTTAAAAGAATTTTCACTGGAGGGGAAATAAAACAGCTGCTATTTATTTTTCCTAGCTGCCAGAACCAATTGCCTACAGGACTAATTCCTCTGAGGAAATAAGTTCTTATTTGACTCCTCTCACACATGACAGAGGTAGAGAGGACTGGTCTGTTGCTTTCAGTGAAGAAGTTCAGCCTAGAGATCATTTGACCTGTAAGAGTGGTGATTTGGTGACAGCTGTTACTAAAAGGATCCCTGAGCTATCCTGACATTGAATTAGTAATAAAGAAAATTGTGAAATATAGTTAAAATAGTTATGAACTTTATGGACACCTTGTATAATATCTAAAGAAGCACTACTATGGTTAGAATGTATCCCCTCCAAAGTTCCGGTGGTAGAATTGAGGGGTGAGGCCTTTGAAAGGTGGTTAAGTCCTGAGGGCTCCACCTGCATGAATGAAATCATGATCCTTATAATAAAGACTTCACACAGCATTTAGTCTCTTGCCCTTCTCCCTTCTGCCACATGAAGATAGTGTTCTCCTCTCAGGAAGACAAAGCAGCAAGGCACCATCTTAGAAGAAGATACCATGTCCCTTGCCTGGCATTGAATCTGCCAGCATCCTGACATTGAATTATCCAGTTTCCAGAACCAGGAGAAATAAATTTTTCTTTAAAATTACCCAGCCTGGGTGGCACCTGTGGCTCAATAGGTAGTGCGCTGGCCCCATATACAGAGGGTGGCGGGTTTAAACCGGACCCCGGCCAAACTGCAACAAAAAAATAGTTGGGCATTGTGGCAGGCACCTATAGTCCCAGCTACTCGGGAGGCTAAGGCAAGAGAACCACCTAAGCCCAGGAGTTGGAGGTTGCTGTGAGTTGTGACGCAACAGCACTCTACTGAGGGTGATAAAGTCAAACTCTGTCTCTACAAAAAAAAAAAAAAAAACCAAACACTAAAATTACCCAGTGTATGGTATTTTGTTATAGTAGCACAAACAGATTAAGACATCTTTGTTACCATAAATGTATACAACATTTAGTTCATAGTTGTTGACCATTCTTTACAAATTTGTATGATTTGTAAAGTACATGTGAAATTTATAGGAATGAGTTTTGAAAGTGTTCTCTTCATTATTTCACTATGTTCTTGATGTAGAATTACTACTTTTTGCCACTCTTTTGTCCTATAATACTGAGGTGAACCTTAGCTTGGCCTTCCTAGAATGCCACATTTCACAATTAGTTAATTTCTGAGTAAATTATTATTTTCTGTTTGTTGATATTCTCCTATAATATCATATTTAATTACAACTGCACAGCTTCTAATACTGTGAACTATCAATAGGATATACAGACATAGTTTATTCTCAAATCCAGGAACTACAGTAACTTATACTTAATCTCTTAAAAAAAAATTTGAACTTTCGACATTAATGTATTAACACTTTCCTAATGAGAGAGACTATTCCTATTGCAAGATGATCAAACTTGTACTACATTATGCTGAGAAATCTGAAATAATGATTGGGAGCAATGCATTGGATTTGGGAATTATGAAGCCTTTATTATCTTTAGTGAGAATGAGATTTGTACAGAAGATATGGATATCAATGCATAAGATAAATGCAAATTTTCTCATTTCCAGAGGAGGGTAACTGTAATGATGAGGGGACTCTTTTGAAGGAATTAGAATTGTTATACAGTGTCTGCCCCCAAATCATATAGAATTCTGCCATTCATTAAAAGAGTAGTCTTTTGATATGCATATTAATGAATTAAAGTGATAAAAATAATTTTAATGTAAAGGACATTATTCTCTTTAGAAATTGAATGTGATATAGTTATGATATAATAGGTGAACATAAGGAGTTTGGAATTACATATAACTTGGTTCAATCTAGCATGTGCCATTTAGCAGCCTTACATCTTGAAGAAGTTACTTCATCTCCATCATTTTAGTCTCTCCACTTATAGGGAAGAAAAGGTATTTATCTCACTGGACTGATGTGAGAATTAAACAAAGATGTGATGTATAGAAATTCCTTAATACAATTCTGAGTAGAAAATAAAATGCTCAAAAATCACTCAATAATTTTAATCATTTATTGCAGCATGATGACTGTCCTGTCACTAGATTTAGGAAGGCACATAAAGAATGGCTACTTATCATCATTGTGGTAGAATGTGAATTAATGCAGAACTTCGTGTATATACTTGTCCTTTAAAGTCCATCCTGAATCTGAGACATTACATATTAATCTACTGTGTAATATAATAATCATCTCAAAGTAGATTACATGTTTAAAATTGTATGATTACATTAAATGATTAACTCATAGTTTTTTCTATAGCATTCTCTTTTGTGAACACTGTGTAATTAACTCATTAGCAAAGTCTTCTTATTTCTTTCCTTCAGATAAAAAGAGAGAAGGGCACAGCCTCGATAAAATGAGGAAAACATAATAAGAACCAGGATTAAGGGACTGAACACTTACAAACATAAAATATTAATTATTTCAAAGCAGAGTTGTGTCAAAGGCTGACTTTGAGTCCTTTATCAATCTCTCAACTCCCTGCATACTTTGATTCGGACAGGTGGCCTCATCACATTGTTTGGTTAAGTACTGCACAAAGGTACCTTCAAGCTTCTGCATTCCATATAGATGGCTTCCTCTAAGTCCCTTGACTATGTGTGTTCTGGAGTTGTCACCAAACTTGGTGAAAGCCTCAGGAGACAAAATTGAAAAACTTGTTTACTCTGATTAAATTATTAACTACCATTCCATTTCCTTTAGTTTATCAGAGACCTCTCTACCTATAAAGAGGTACCAAGTATATTTTCCAATTAGCGGCCATAATTCCCTTATATCATCAGTTACATGGGGATGCTGCTTCTTGAGCTGTCCACAGACTCACACCATCCTCCAGTATTGAAATATCTGAAAGATCATAGGGCCTTCATTACAACTGTGTGAGGTTAAGTAATTTTCCCAAATATAAAACACTAAATTATGGTGTGATAAGGACCAGATTACAGGTCTCCTGAATTGCAATCATGTTCCCTCCATCCCCTTTCTTCTACACACACACACACACACACACACACACACACTTGTCTGAAGTGTGTGCATGTGTGTGTCTTAAAGTGGGAGATGATTGTTTCTACAAGGCTCAAACTTGTGAACACATCACTGACTAGCCACAGACTGGCTCACAAAAGAGACCCAATTAAAGCGTTTCAGATGCAACTAGATTAAACCTTTAAAGTACTAAATTAAAACAATCTTTTAATGAAGGATAATCTAAGTTTCAGAAGAGGCTCTTCATACAGAATCTCTAACCAGCAACTGCTGATGCTGTTCACCTTTGATGCTGATTGGTTCTCTCCCACTGAGATTACCCAGTCAAGGAGCAAGGAAATGAATATCTTTTCCCTATGATTTGGGGTATGGGTGGAGAACAGTCATAGTTCCTATTGAGTGAGACTTGCCTGCTCCTCTAGCATCTGTCCTTTCCTGTTCTCCTCATGGTGCGTCAGTGGTTCCCTGGAGGCTCCTGGATGGCAGCTCTGACAGTGGTACTGATGGTGTTGAGCCCTCTCCTGGCTTTGGCTAAGGACACACGGCGTAAGTGCCCACATTGGATGCTGGGCTATTGGGGGTTGGGGAAGAAAGGGAGTTAACTTTGTCTCTGTGCCCAGGTTATGTTCTTTAAAAAATTATGACATTTTCTTCAGGGACCACCTATCTTTATCATATGGTTCCCAAGTTATTTCCACAACAAAAGGAGACTGGCTACTTGCCTTTCCCATGAGACATGTGTCTTCTTAAATCTCCTTCAGTAAGACCTCTTCAACCTGCATCACATTTCCTCAGGGTCTTGAGAGGATTTAAAAATAATGCTGTTAAAATAAATTCTTCAAGTTATACTAGAAAAAAAGGGAGGTTTCTCTGAAAATTGTATGGATAGTCAAAAGCAATTCATAGGGTCTCTCCTAGAGTTCCTGTGTTATGTCTCCAACACCATCTGTGATGTTGGTGTCTCTCCCTGACATAGGAGGATGTATGTGTAACAAAGGTTTCTCCTATTATCCCCTTTCTTTTTTCCCTAAATGCCAAAAACTCCAAAAATAAGTCACATATTGGCAATTTCATGTGAAATTTCAAACTACATGCCTTGAGTGAAGTTACAAAGAAAATGAGAAGGTTTTAAGGTTTCATCCCATAGGGCCGAAAGTGAATAAGCAAGGTAAGTGAGCTTATTGTTCTACTGGAGTCTTGTTCCAAATTTCGCAAATTCAGGTTTACTCATCATGCTTTCTCTTTTCTATAATTAGTCATGTCTGATTACCTCTCTCTCCAGAACATAATATAGGACTGTCTAGGAGAGACCCTATTTTCTCTATTTCTCTCCCAGCTATGCCATCATTACTGAAAATCCCTAAAGTTTGCATAGACTCTCAGTGCTATGAGATCCATCAAAAGAGATGAAACTTAATTAAAATTTCTCTCTTCCCTAAAACCCATTTCCTCACCTGTGACTCTTCCTTCCACTAGAAGGAGGAGAAAGAGGATTTCTCACAAGGAATGGAAGGGATGTAGTGTGTCATCACAATAAAAGAGTGTTGGAGCTTGAGGCCCTTCTTGCTTTCTAAGATCCCCACAATGATCAATTCCCAGAACCCTATGTTATTAATTTAGACCACAAATATTTTTCTGACAACTGTTATGGTTAGGCTCTGTTCTAGGCTCAGAGAATTCTATTTGAATAAGATATAAAAGGTTCTTGCTCTAATGGAACTTACCTATTAGAAAAGACAGAAAATAACCCAATAAATATTCAATAAAATAGAAAATTTCATACAGCATTAAGTTCTTGGAAGAAAGACAACAGGGTGATGGGGCAGAGAGTTTTGGATTCACCCAATTTCAGTTCAGGTGATTAGTGAGTTCTTCCTTAAAAAGTTACATTTCCCTGAGACAAGAATAATAAGATAGTCTTATGAAATTGTAATGGACAAGAGTTCCAGGGAGATGGAACAGGGGAAAGGCCAAAGTGAGGAAGATGTATGCTGTGTTTAAGAGACAGAAAGAAAGTTAGAGGGGCTGATGTGTATCTTGCAAAGGGGTGAAGCGGCATGAGATGAAGGAAGATGGAGAGGAAGCCATGAGCCTCATTGCAGTAGGCCCTGATGGCCTGGGTAAGACATTTGAATTATATTTAAACAGACATAGGAAGCTACTGGAACCTTGCAAGGGAAGTCAATTTATACTCATTTAAAATAAATAATTGTAGGTACTATATGGGAATTGGATAGTTGGGGATTATAAGCAAACTCAGGGAGACCTTTTAGGAGCACAGCAGAATTCCCCAGGGAAGATAGGCTTGTGGCTTCATCTAGTGTAGTAGTGATAAGACAGAGGTAAAGATGAAGTGGACATATTCAGAGTAAGTTTTTGCATAACTTGTCAATGGATTAAATGTAAATGGAGTATAAAATCAAGCTTATTTCTATGGATTTGGTCTTAATAAATAGGTGGATGGTGGTACTATTTGAGATAGGGAAGAATGTGGGAGGAAATAATCTTAAGTAGGTGGTTAGAAATACAGGCTTTGTTTAAGTTTGAGGTGATTTTTTTTTTTTTTGCAGTTTTTGGCTGGGGCAGATTTGAACCTGCCACCTGGGGTATATGGGGCCAGCGCCCTAGCCCTTTTAGCCACGGGTGCTGCCCTGTTTGAGGTGATTTTTTCTACATTTATGTGAAGCCATCAGGAAGTTAGTTGAATATAAGAGACTGGAGTTCAGGGTGAGGCCAGGGCTGGCGGTATTTATGATGGCATCATCCAGTCATGTACTGTGTTAAATTCCAGAAAAATAGAATAGGTTAAATATGGAAATAGATTGTGTGTAGGAAAAGAGAAGAGGTGGAAGGGCCAACCTAGTGACCCAAAGGCCTGCAAAAAAGGAATTGAGAAGGAGTCCCAGTGATGTTGAAGAAAAACCAAGAGAACATGATGTGTGCAAGTCATGAAAAATAGATTTTTTTCAAGGCAAGCGAATGGCCAGTTGTGGTGAGTAACACTAAGTGGGTGAAGTGATAACATGGAAGAGAAGTGAGCACTGGGCTTGGTGGACTTGACATTTGCTGTCAATGCAGTATACAAGATGGAAACTGGATAGACAGTCTGAAGAGTGATTAGAAGTGAAGTCAGAATTACAGTTGACTCTTTTGAGTAACTGGCCTCAGGAATGGAGTGTGCTCTGGGATCAGAAAGCCAGATGGACCTAAAGGAAAAGAATGAAGAAGCTGAAGAGAAGTGGGTGAACTTGAGACACTGAGGCATTAGCAAGGAAGTGCTGGATGGCCCTTATATACAGTGATGATGGGATGTGCAAAAGGTCATTAATTCATACACCTAATACTTGTTAGTGACTTAGAATATACCAGATGTTACTCTAAGTGATGAAAATAGAGTTATCGGCAACGCCCGAAGCTCATTGGGTAGGACGCCAGCCACATACATCCAGGGAGGTGAGTTTGAACCCAGCCCAGGCCAGATAAACAACGACAACTTTAACCAAAAAAAAAAGAAAGAAAGAAAGAAAGAAAGAAAGAAAGAAAGAAAGAAAGAAAGAAAGAAAGAAAGAAAGAAAGAAAGAAAGAAAGAAAGAAGCAGCCAGATGTTGTGGCGGGCACCTGTAGTCCCAGCTACTTGGGAGGCTGAGGCAAGAGAATCACTTAAGCCCAAGAGTTTGAGGTTGCTGTGAGCTGTGACTCCACGACATTCTACCGAGGGCAACATAGTGAGACTCTGTCTCAAAAAAAAAAAAAAAAGAAAACAGGGTTATAAACAAAATAAATTTGACCTCTATCAGCATGGAATACTGCAGTGATAAGGCCTATAAGTTTGGGTATGCATTTCCAATAACAATCCTATCTGTTGCATTTAAAAATAAACACATCTGCAGAACCTAAAATTCAAAGGTGTAAGTAACTTATCCTGTTCACAAAGTTAGAGGTAGAAATGAGATTGCCATGTAAGTGAGTATATAGAAAGTCCCTCTTTTTTATGTCAGCCCATTCTTTTTGTGTTAGGTTTAGATATTGCATTGTTATATATAACCAGTGTTTGGACCCTTATGTGTTCAAAAAGATAATTAGTGATAAAATTAATAGAAGACAATTGTCAAATCATGGTATCATTTACTTTAGGGGCTAAGAAACAGAAAGATAATGTAAGTTTGCATTTACAGGGATTATACAAATTAAAATGGAAATATACATTTGAGTGTATTGTGTGATCAGCACTAAGAAGAGTTACTACTTGATTTTACACTTAATAATCTTGTGAGAAATATGCTACTATTAAGTCCATTTTATAGGTAAAGAAAAAAGGCTCATGGTTGTGAAAAATTAACCTAAGTAGAAAAGGTCATGGTTAAATTCATATTTTCTGATTTTAGAGCCTGATTTTCTAACCAACATTAGTGAATGAATTAATGTTCAGATGTGCCAAGGTGTGTTTTAGGATACAAGAGAGATGCAAGGGATGCTAGTTCCGATATATAGAAAAAAAACCTTAATTCATTTTTCATTTATATTTAAAAAGTTCCATATGGGTTCACACTATGTGCAGACTATCGTGGGCATATTTTGAAGAATACAAAGAAGTATGAAATTCACTTTTTCTTCTAAGGTTTTGCTATCAAGTTGGGTTAGTGCTGTCAAATAAAATACAGGATGCCCAGTGAGATCTGAACTTCAGATAATAATTTATTTAAAATGCAAATTAACAGAGCGTCCATATTTTTATTTGCTAAATCTGACAACCCTAAGTTGGGTACATGAGCATGTCACTCCAGTGACAGCAAGTTCACATATTTTTATTTTTTAATTCTCATCGGTGAGGAACGTACCCAGAGAAGGCCTTGTCTGATCCAGAGAGCACTCCTCTGTGCCATCATCTCCACGAAATACAGGGCCCTGCTCGTTTTTGTAAACTGTTTCTATGAAAATGTCATTGTCTTAGTTTCTCCCCTTTTGAGGGGACTTAACTACAGAAATGAGAGTTCTGCATCTGACCAAAGCTGGTAATTTGATTTGTACTGCTGAGAACAGGAGATTGAAAGTTAGAAAACGACTTAGTTGGAACCTGAAACAGGAATAAAATGGCTGTGGCTGTTGTTTATCACTACAGATAACTAGTGGACCAGCAGCAGAGAAATTAAGAAGGAAGATGACAGAAAAGATAAATTATATGATTTGGTGACTGATTGGCAAGGCAAAGAAATCAATAAAGCTTGGTTCTGAACAAATTTATTTTATTGGTAAAAATAGCTCTGCTCTGGGACTGGATTCCTAAAAAATGTAATTTTTATGTAGGACCAAGACCTTTAACAGATGTAAAACTGGCTGATTTTTCATTGTAATTCTCAGCAGCTCCATAATTAATGGCTTTTTCAGCACAGATTTTTCAGAGGGTTTACACCAGTGGTTCTCACCAGGGATAGTTACCTTTTTCCCTTCCTTCTTTCCTTCTTCCCCTCCTTCCCTCCCCTAGGGAACTTTGACAAAGTCTAAAGCCAAAGTCAGTTGTCACACCAGGGTTTTCTTCTGACATTTAAAGAGTAGAGGCCAGGGACACCGGTAGACAGTTTCCTCTCCAACCAAAAATTATCTGGTCGGAAATGAGTTCTTGGTCATCACTATTAACTTTCACTAACTTGCCATTCTAAGTCATAAATAGTGCTGACTGGTGCAAGTATTTTCAGTATAATGCATCAGATTTCTGCGATAATTCCACATACTATAATACTGATAATGCATGTATGTATGCATGCTTCCATGTATTCATCTCACTTTTATTAATCACAGGGATTACTCTTTAACTTTCTGGCATTTGCATAGTTTGACTTAACATAAAGAAAAAATACAGAACATGTACAATGTATGCATTATTTACACATATTCTGAAGCTACAAAAGCACATGTGGCCAATGAAAGCTCAGAGACACCTTTGACCCCTCACCT
>CAUYON010128009.1:0-17720 GCA_963573935.1 Arctocebus calabarensis | reverse complement strand
TGCACCACACATGTGATCTCACCCTTTGTCCCATCTCCCCCCACCCTCTCCCTCCCCTTCCCTCCCTCTCCCCTTTCCCCGTCTTCCTGTGCAATAAATGGGTTGTAGCCTTCAAAGTAGAGTTTATACAAATAAAGAATTGGCAATGTTTACAGCTTATAGTCTGAGAGTCAGGTAGAATAATAAATTTTCCAATAACAAACTTGTAAGGGTGTTTAACACAAGCTTGTCAGGGGATCTTATAATTAGCTTTGACATATTCCCCATAATAAGCAGAGTGACAGAGAGGGAGGCAATTTGGCCAACTGAAGCCAGCTGTTGGCAGAGGCTCCTGTCCAGAGGGAGAAATAATGGTCAGAAATAACCCAATAAAATGGACGATTGGGAGCTGAGCTGAGAGAGAATCAATAGGTTCACATCACCCCTGCTGCAACAAGCTGAGACTCCAAGGAAACAAATTTCATGTACAAAACCCATCCCAAAGAGGATGGGAATCCTTCCCCACACCCCTAGGAGAGGAGGTTGAGGCAAATAAAGAACAGAGGAACTTTTGTTTCACCAAAGGGGAGAGAACGACCTAGGACCAGGACTCCCTCCATGGAGAGATACCGCGGCAAGCCCAGGAAGTCTCTTGCCTGGGCCAAAAGTTGATCTAATATTTTTGCTACCTTCCTGAACTCCCAATCCACCCCTTCCTCCTCTCCTGGGGGCCTGGAAGACTACACCTTGCAAAATCCGGAGCGTTTGGCAGATTTTTGCTAGAGCAGGGCACCTCATGAGCTATGGACATTTGCGCTGAAGCTATAACTTTAATAAGCAACTTTAACAAGGGGAGAGAGATTTGCCCCGTGTTGGAAAGAGCATAGCTTGGGTCCTGCGCTACTGACCACTGGGGACTGTGGCCCACTGGCTCCTCTGCTCAGCTCACAGCTGGGCTCCTGTGACCCCTGCGGCCCATGGCCACCAATTCCACCTTCCAGCTCCTGAGACCCATGCCCATGGCCAGCAACTCCTGCCCAGCTTCTGCAAATCGTGGCCCACAGCCAGCCAGACCCTGTGACCCATGTCCCCTGACCAGGGACTCCTGCCCAGCTCCTGCCACCCCTGCAATGGCCAGAGACTCCGCCCTCCAGCTCCCCACCTGGCTCCTGTGACACTCAACCCACAGCTGGCAACTCCCACCGAGCCCCTTTCTTTAAAAGCAAGTGAATAAGTTTCAGATTTGGGGAGTGGTGAGATCTAGAATTTCCCATTGTACTGGGTGAAGCTCCAGACACTCTGAGAAACTTACCAAAGCTGAAAAGGCTCATAGTCTCCCACAAATGTCACTCAGGTGAACTTCAGAATCCACAGGAATCCATGGGATGCCAAATTCTGGGGTCTCAACCTGGGGGCAGGGTCCTTTAAGACCAATGGGGCTGGCAGTGATCGACTGAAGAAAAGTAAAGTTAGAAGTGGCAAGAGAGAAAAAGACAGGGCACACTGAGTTTTCAAAGGTGGGATCATGGGACCACAGCTGGCTTGTGGGGTTCCAGCAAAGGGCCCTGAGTGTTTTTCCCACTCAGCTGTTATTGAAGGCTATTATCTCATTTAGCCCAGAGGATAAGGTGAGGAAGGGAACAAAAATGTCAGCAGTTTCTCTGAGTAAGTGTGTTGGTTCTTTTTCTGACTATCATCATTAACTTTAAGGGTCTGTCCAGCCTTGAGAAATCTGAAACCTGAGCCTTGTGTGGGGCAGCCTCCTGTCTATGGTCACACACACATATTTCTTGAGGGAGATTAATCCCCCCTAGTTCTTTGTAGAGCAGACTCCCTGATGACATCAGTCGCCTCTGAAGAAATCAGTGGAACAGAAGAAGCTTCCTCCACCCCAGAAGCCATCCTCCTCTATTAATTAGGAGGAAGCCCCCTGCCCATACTTTAGGGGTCGAGCCATTCCCTTGATCTCTGCCCTGGCCATAATACAAATTCTCACAATAGGTATCTGCTTGGACTGTTGACTGGGCAGGGAATGGCCTGGTTGCTGTTTCCCCCAACCCTTGCACGTGTATCCTCCTTCCATAACCTTTACTTCTTTAGAGTGTTTACAGACCCAGCAGGGGTGTTTGCAAGCTGTATCCATTATGGGCCAGGCTTCCAGCAAAGCAGGGACTGCTCAGATAAGTAATTTGTTTGCTGGTTGAAAAGTAAGCTAGCTAAACTGTTTTTATTCTTCCTTGCTCAGCTCATTTCTCTGTTTTTCCCATTTTCTGGAGGTGTTTTCCCTTGCCAAGAATGGAGTTTTTGGTCTCCATTCTGCCTGCAATTTTGCTACTGATATAAGTTTCTCCCTCTCTCTTTCTGTCTTTCTCTGTCATTATAGAATATTCTTACTACTGAGAATCCATAAACATAGGACAAGAAAATGGATGACAGCTATTTGAATTTGATTATGTAAAGTGCATCACTTACCTTCCTCCATAGCTACTGAAAAGTTCATGTATACTGTTTATACTGATATACATGTAGTAGAATTATGCCTGGTACATTTCATTTACTCAGTAAACAACCCTGGATCAAACTAGATGCTGAACCCAAAAGTATTTCGCATCCCCTCTGTCACCACGCCTCTATAACCAATACAGAGAAGTGAAGGGAAGCATTTGTAAAATACAGGATGTCCCAAAGGTCTATTTTACATAGAAAAATAGGTATCATAGAGAATATTTTTAAAATATTTTGTAAAATTTTTTACTGAATATTTTGTAAGTAAAGGTACATTTAGCTACAACTTTTTTGGTTTTTTTTTTTCCTATGTATTACGGCAAATTTTGGGACATCTTGTACATAGATCATGACATAATTAATATTATAGTAGTTTACTTCCATGTTTAAGAACAATGGCTAAGGTAATCTTCAGATGTGAATCATGGGATTTGATGTGTGAACTCTAAATATTTGTACTGATTCTTCAATATTTCTGAGTGACAGATTTCAGGGTTAGTCATAACACCCTCCTTAGCCAACCCAAAGAACTATAATACAGAAAATACTCTTTTTGTCAAGACACAGGGAAAAGTCAGGACATTTTAAGCTTAAAATAGCCTTTGTCATTTATTTCCATAATTTTCTGAGTCTTTTCCGATGAATCAGTGGTGCACACTTCATTGAGTGTGGGCACTGAGACATATTACCTTTGTTTAGGAATAATTACAAGTGAGTGAGAGAAGCTGTGAACACTGATCCAGTGCTGAACGTGTTACTGTCCTTTCCAATCCTGTAGTTGAATCTGTGGCAGCCTTACAGGCAACAGTTGTTCCTTACCTCACTCTCTCAACCTGTTTTAGGAGGCAGGGTCAGGTGTATTGGTCATGGATTTGGATGTGAGAATTTAACAATTCACAGTGAAGCCACCTGATCAGCCAGAGGCAGTGGGCAGATTGGGGAGCATAGAAGGGAGGTGTCCTGAGACCTACATGGGATGGGTGATACGATGTTGTCACACTTCCTCAGTTCAGCGTGCACAGAGGGGAGAGAAGGTTGTAGTCCCAGTTACCAAGTCTCCCAGGAAAGAGGGGAGCGAAGAGGGTGGGAGAAGAAGGAAGTAAATATGGATGGGGTGAGTCTTAGAAGGAAGCCCATGAAAGTCAATGTCAGTGATTCCAGGAGAGTCAGCAAACAGTGAAGAAAATGTCCATGCTTTTCAGGGCCCCATGGAAGGAGAGCTTTACCCACACTAGAGAAGGCTGCAGGAAAGGTGGTATTGGAGGGAGACTGATTTCCATTTGGGTTCTCTGGGCATTGTCAGATGAGGAGAGTTTGTCTGAAATGAATTGGGTTCCAGAGGTTCAGTGGAAGGAAGGATAGGGTATGAGCATGCAAAAAGCTGGAATGTTAGCTGATTAAAGGCCCTTCAGAGCCAGTGTCACAGATCCTGTGATCCTCAGGGACACACAGGGCCTTATGCTTAGGCCTTGGTTTCACTCTCTGTTGTCACCATCTTGAAATAATTTTTAAATAAGAAGACCCACATTTTCATTTTGCACTGGGTCCCCTATATCTACTTACTTCTTGGCGTTTTGAAAGTAGACCTTGGTGATGGGAAAAACTGGGGACTTTGCTCCAGGGGAAACCTGGTGGTGTCAGTTGTGTTCAGCAGGCTGGTGTGGGCTCAGTCACATTCTTGGTGCTATAAAGTGACACCAAAAATTGGTTGAAGTGGTGAAGTACAACTCAGCTTGAAGAAAATCAAGAGAGGAATATATTTACTATCTAACAATACTATAGTAAGAACATTGTAACAGGCATGTTCACCCATCATAATCTTTTCAGGCAAGGGTGACTAGAAGGTTTTTACTGCTGTCAAATTAGCAGGGTACTGGGGAAACTTATTAAATGTAGAGTATCAATGTCTTTATATAGTGATCAAGAAAATGCCATGAAGGCTAACTGTTAACAGTACGATCAAAACATTTCTGAATGTATATGAATCGTGCCCTATGATTGCACCAATGTACAGAATTATGATTCAATAAAATTATAAAAAAAAAAGAAAAAGAAAAAAAATTATAATTCATAGTCCTCTGAAATAGGATTCTAAAAATTACATTGCTTTCAACGTTGCATGTAATTAACTCTTTCTTGTGAAAGACACTGAAATCAAACCTCAGGTGTCTTTGAATATAAATGTGGATTACTGAGGTGCAGGGGGAAGGTCTCTTGACAGGCATTCAAGAAGGAAGGCCCATCTTTGTTGAATATGCAGTGAACTATCCAAAAGGCTTAGAAAAGGAATTACTTTCATATTAGTTTCCTAACATAAATTGGATCCAGGTCTCACACTCTGAAACCAATTTATTGAACAGTCAGACTCTGGTTGTCATCTCCATCATTGCCCCTAAACCTGAAGCTACTGTGGATATTGTCATATATGAATTTAGACATCAGATATGCAAAGACCTTAGTTCAAAATAGAATCTATTTCATCAGAATACGTAACTTTCCTGGGAGGCCTAGGTGGGTGGATTGCCTGAGCTCACAGGTTGGAGACCACTCTGAGCCAGAGTGAGACCACATCTCTGAAAACAGTGGGGCATTGTGGTGGGCACTTGTAGTCTCAGTTACTCAGAACTCTGAGGCAGAAGAATTCACTTGAGCCCAAGAGTTTGAGGTTGCTGTGAGCTGATGCCAGGGCACTCTTTGGAGGGTAGACAAGTGAGACTCTGTCTCAAAAAGAAACAAAACAAAACAAAAACCAACAACAAAAACATACCTTTGCCATTGTCCCAACTGCTTACTTGCATGGTGATATGTCTAATCTGCTAATCTCTTCCTGCATGTGGACCTGTGGATTTTGCCTGGTAGTTAAGGCACTCTCCTGCAGCAGTCAGGTGGGGTCGAGATATGAATTTTCACTTTGGATATCGTGATTGTGAACCCCAGTTTGACATCTATTGTTTGGTGAAATGGCAGGGTACATCTTATGCTTCTTATTCAAAATCAGGTTCTTCATTTTCCCAAAATAGTGGATTTTGAGAATTTTTATGTATTTTTGATAAGTGTATTTTATCAGATATATGTTTTACAAATATTTTCCCTGAGGTTGTGACTTGGCTTTTTATTCTCTAAGTAGTGTTGTTGGAAGAGTAGAGGATTTCTATTTTGACATAATCCAACTTGCTAATTTTCCCCTTTATGGATTGTATCTGTAGTTTCATCACAAAATTTCCTTCTATATCCTGTATAGAATGTTTGTAATGTTTGATTTTACATTTTCACTATTTTACATTTTGAAAAAATTTCATATATGGTGCAAAGTATGGGTCAAAGCAATTTTATATAGATGTATACCCAGGTGCTTAGCATAGTTTGTTGAAGGAACATCTTTTATCCACTAAATTGCTTTGCAACTTTCTGAAAAATCAGTTGTTGATTCATGTTCAGAAATATATGCTGTATTTCTAAACTCGCTGTTTAGTTGCATTGATTCATTTGACTTTGTGCCAACACCACACTTCCTTGATTGCTGTAACTTTCTAACTTTGAAATTAGGTGGCTTTAGTCCATGAACTCTCCCCAAATGATTTTTGGGCAATTCTAGGTTTCATTAACTTAAAAAGTTTAGGTTAAGCTTTTCAATTTCTGCAAAGGCACTTGCTAGAATTTTGATTGCATTTGAATTGAACCTAGGATCAATTTCGAAAGGATTATTTCTTCAGGAATGTGTGTCTTCTGACGTGTACACAGTCTATATTTCCATTTATTTAAGTTGTTGGAATCCATTTTCACCAATGTTTGCTGATTGTAGTATGCAGGTATTATATATCTATTGTCAGATCTATCCCTACGTTTTTCAATAGTTTTGATGTTATTTTAAGTATTATTTTCCTAGGGCTATTGCTTGCATATAGAAATACTTTTTAACTATTATATACTGATCTTGAATCTTACAACATTGTTGTGTTTAATTAGTGGTTATAATTACTGTTAGTATATTATATTATATTATCTACTTAGATGCTCATGTTGTTTGTGAATAAAGACAGTTTTATCTTGATTTCCAAAGTTTTATTTCCTTTTCATTCTTTCAATTTTATTTCCTTTTCATTTTTTATTGCAGGGACTAGAATCTCCAGTGGCATGTTGAGAGGAGGTAATAAAAGTGGACATTCTTGCCTTCCTCTTAATTTCAGAGGGAAGTACTCATGGTTTCTTGCAGACAATTGCAGTAGAACCTGTGTACTTGACTACACAGTCAAGTGTACTTGACCTCCCTAAGCTGACCTTCATGGACGTATCAGTAGGCCCAGTTCCTTATGGGGACCACCTGCTTTTTTCAACAGTTTGTTACAGTCCCTTGAGTTGTCAACTTATGAGTTGTCTCCTATACTAGGTATTGCTTTTTTAAAAATCAAATCTAATGATTTCTGCCTTGTAAGTATGGTGTTTAGGGTATTTATGTTTATTTACATAATTACTCATTACTTACGTGTTCAGGTTGAAACCTACCATCTTGCTTTTTTTTTTTTTTTTCTAATTGCTTATCTCATGTATTTATTTCCCTTTCTTCTTTTTCTGCCTTCTTTGGGGTTGGATATATTTTATGATTCAGATTTTTCTCTTTTGTGGTATTTTGTGCTGTACTTGTTTCTTTGGTGGTGGCTTTGTTATTTGGGGGATTTATCTTGACTTATCCCACTCTAGTTTCAAGTGGTATTTTTCCCCTTCAAATGCAGGATATAAATATGACTTACTGTATTTCCATTTCTCCCTTAGCAGCTTTTGTGTTATTGTTGTCATACCATTTACATCAGTATTTATTGTAAACCTTATACTTAGTTGTTTATTATTTTTAAAACAGTAGATTATATTTTAAATATACTTTTAACCAGAAAATCTATACTATTTACATGGTCACAGTTTTCAGTGCTTTTCATTCTGATAATATCCTTTAAAAGGTATCCCATGGCTCAGTGATACTCCGTCATTATTTTAAAATTATTTCTCTCTATGTTGCATTTTGTCAAATTTATATTACTGTATTCAAGTTGCATAATCTTTTCTTCTGCAAGAACCTGGTCTGTTAATCGCATCTCATGGTAGTGATTGTAGTTTTCACCTAAAGATATTAAATTTGAGGCTTTTTAGCATCTTCCATGTATCTACTTAACATGTTCAATAGTTCCCCTGGGTTTTTTAATCTATTGAATATAGTTATAATAATGATTGTAACATCTGATTTTCTAATTCAAACTGATGTATCACTTCCGGGTCATATATATTGATCATCATTTCTCCTTATTGTGATTCCTATTTTCCTACTTTTTTGTATAACTGGTAAATTTTTGTGTTAGATTCTAGGCAGAGTAAATTTTGCCTTGTTACATACTGACTACTTCTATATTTCTATAAATAATATTGAGTTCTTTAGAGGGGGATGGTGAACTATTTGGAAATAATTTGATATTTTTAGACTTGAATTTAATGTATTTTAGTTGGAAACAGAGCAGTATTTCATTTAGGATTAATATTCCCTCTCCTCTGAGGCAGGACACATCTGTGACTCTACCCAGTGCCCTGTCAATTCTGAGGCTTCCACTCTGGCTGAGGAGTAAGCACTGTTTCCTGTAATTTATGGGCTTGGAGACCTCTGTCTTTTCAGGCAGCTCTCTCCCTGACCTTGGGTAGTTTCTTAGAATGTACGTGCTCAGCATTCTGAGTATTGGGGGTGGGCTTCATTACACCTTAAAGTTCCTCCTCTGCACAGCTTTGTCCTCTCTGCTGCTCTGCACTGTGAAGTTTAGCCAACTTGATCTCCTGGGACATCTCAGGAGCTGGTGGTCAGACTGGGTTCTTTTTTGGCCGCAGCTTGGGAGCTCTGTCATGGCAGTAGTGGGAATAGTACTACGACACATCCTGTTTTCTTCCCATCTTTAGGAAGTACTGCTTTTTAAAATTGATTCAAGCAGGTAGTTAAATATAGCCTACAGTGATTTGCTTTTAATTATACCATTGGAAATGGAGAATCCTCAAAGAGCTAAAAATAGACCTTCCAGTTGATCCCAAAATCCCATTACTAGGTACCTGTCCAGAAGAAAAAAACTCATTTTACCATAAAGACACTTGCACTCGAATGTTTATAGCACCTCAATCCACAATCGCAAAGATATGGAAACAATCCAAGTGTCCATTAACCCGTGAATGAATTAATAATCTGTGTGTATGTACACCATGGAATACTATTCAGACATAGAAAAGATGGAGACTGTACATCTTTTGTGTTTATCTGGATGAAAATGGAAAACATCCTCCTAAGTAAAGCATCAAGAATGGAGAAGCAAATATTCCATTTACTCAATATTAATCTGAAACTAGTAGATGAATAATTACATACCTACATGAGAAAAAACACATTACAATTCAAGATAGGGGGAAGGAGGCGGGGAGAGGTTTAGTAAACTCTCACTTTGAGGTCTCCTGTGGTGTACCTTATGGGAGAAGGGTTCACCAACAAACACAAACACAAACAGTACAACCTAATTGTATGTACCCTTATATTAACCTGAAATAAACAAATAAATTATACATCAGTGAACAGGTGAAGAGATTTGTATGATTATACTTCTCGTGGGAATGTTGACTGGTACTCATTTAAGGGAGAGAAATCTGTTCTATGTATCTAAATCCAATAAAAAGCATTTATCTTGCAACCCCAAAATGTTGCTGATATATTAATAGTTTTTTTTTTTTTACTAATTTTACTAGTACACATTTGACATAATTTTAACATACAGATATAAATATGAAAAATACTTAAAAATAACCAGGGGATTTGTGGAGCACAGTGCAAAATGAATATATTTGACTTTTTCAAAATTATTAACAATTCCAGATGATAATAGTGAAATAGCAAACAAAGCACAGAACCATTTAAATACAATTGCATAGGTCATACACCCATAATGCCAGCCCCGACTTACATATAAAATATTTCTGTGAGTTTTAATTATAAATAGCACATAAAAATGAGAACAGGTAAGTTTTTGCATAGTTTGATTTAGTAGATTATGGAATATATAATACAATGTTATGAAATCATCATAATTTATGTTAGATGATTCATAATCTCAACTGGTGACTTTTACAGTATGGCATGCTGTGGGTACCTGATGGTCTCAGGCAACTGGTGTGAAGGCCACAGGTGAAAATGGTGAGAGATGAAGTTAGAAAGATTTTAAAGGGTCTTGTCTATCTTGGATGCAATAAAATGATCAAACCTTATTCATTGGGCAGGGATAAGCTATGAATGTCTTAACACAGAAGGATGATGTGATCAAATCTGTATTACAGAAAGATAATTGTAGTAAGTGGTCAAGAATTTTCTAATAATCTCGTCTCCAAGTGAAAAAGACCCAGTAGGGGGTTTCTCTAAGCCTTCCTACTTTCTGTCATTATTTTTTCTTTTCCTACCTACTGTCCATTGGCCCAGGTCCCCACAAGCTTTACATATGCTCCATTCCTTGTAAGTTAGTTGGGGAATGTTAATATCTCCTTTCCCAGCTTAACTTCACCACTCAACTTCCAATATTGGCATTGAAGTTTGTGATCCATGGACATTTAGAATAACTGTATCATAGTTTGTGTAATTTTATATTTCCTTTGTCTCTCTTTCAGTGTGCTCGATATGACAATGCCTTCATTGCAGAGATTCTGATTGACAGAGGAGTCAATGTCAACCACCAGGATGAAGACTTCTGGACACCAATGCACATTGCGTGTGCATGCGATAACCCCGACGTCGTCCTGCTTCTGGTGTTAGTAAGTACTTCCAGGTGTCTGTCACTTGAAGCTGTGGCATTGAGTAAAAGACATATGCTTAATACATTTTACAATGTGGAACAATTTTAGAAAAATGTGCAAAAGTCATCATTTATTTACCTGGACCGCAAGATGATTAGAGACTAAGAGTGTGATTCACACAGTTCACGCAAGTTGTTTAGATCCCACGCTAGTCTGTGCCCTCCTCCTTCTCACTGGAACTTAACATGCCTCAGTCCAAGTCAGTCATATCTAAAACGATTGGATAATTTAGCTTTTCAATTCAGTATCATTTCTAGCCAAATAGGCATAAAGTTATAAGGAGATATGACTTATGTTAAATCTTCTTTCCTTGGTTACATCTGGTAAAGAAGTGTCTCTAACATTTGTTTACATGAAAATGAAAACTTTAAATATAAAAAGGGTTGAAGTTGATTGTTATTTTCAGTTACAACTGAACATGGACATTCCTTCTCACACATGTTTTATTTTGGAAGTAAGATAGTTTTTTCCAATTAGTTTATCTCTATTAAAGATTTCAAGAAATTGTGCAAGATGTTTAGAAAATTCACTGGAATATAAGAGTAAGGATGATTTGCTTTTTTCTTGTATGTTGATAAAAATCATTTTATTTTTTAATGTGTCACTCTTATGTGCCTCAATTTTCATATATGTTATTTCTCTTAAGGTTTCAAGATTTTATACACAAGCCACTTGATGCTCAAATACTTTTAAGTAACTTGTTGTAGCGTAAAAAACAAACTGTAGATTTGAACTCAAATTCACTGCCCAAAGTCCATGCTTTTTTTCCCAGAGCCATGCTGCCTATACCAGCTTCCTGTGTGTGACATGACAAATTACCCTGGATGTGGTGGCACACGGGAAGTTTACACTCATGGTTCTGGAGGTTAGAGTCTGAAATCTAGGCGCCCACCAGGCCTCTGTCCCCAGGGGGCTCTTCCTTGTGCTCCTGGCTGCTCCTGCCATCCTCGGTGTCCCTGCCTTGTGGAGGGACCACTCCAGTCTCTGCCTCCATCAGCACCCGACTCTCCTGTGCTCCCAGCTCACGTGTCCCCCTCCTTTCTTGCGTTGGGTTCAGGGCCCACCCAGATGCAGTATCACCTCATTCTAACATAATTCCATCTTCAAAGACATGACCTCCAGAAAGAGCTCATTGACAGTTATTAGGGAGAGTGTCAATTTTTGTTGGAAACAAGTAAACCCATTACCCTGCCCCTCTTTTTCCTTTTTTTTAAAATTATGAGCAGAAGTATTTTAAGATTAAAGACTATGAGTTGGGACTTTCTTAATCCTATATAGGGTTTAATTTTGTCTAGTTTTCTCTGATTTGTCCTTTAAGAGCATATGTATATATAAAAAATAGTAAAAGTATATGTCACTGAAAATGTGTTTCTTTCAAATCCTAGAAAGTGGAGGCTATGCTAAATCAATAACAAAGACAAAGGACATTTTTACTTTGCTTAAACTAGAAGCTTTTGCAGGGCTGATACTTGACGTGTGAAGATACAAAAGCTACTTAACACATTCATAAGAACAAAATCTTTATTTTGTAGAAATAGGGCCTGAGAGGCATGAAATTGACAATTTAGTATAAAACCTGTGGAATTTTCTGAGTACTGAAGGAAAATATGGAACATATTGGGGAAATGAATGGAATCACCTTTTGAGTGAGGCTGTTGTGAAATGACTGACTTTTCAGATGCTTAGATGTCATTGTGCCCAAGCCTGGGTTGTTTAAGAACAGGCTAAGTCTATGATACTTATTTGATAACATTTTTTTTTAAATAATTCAACCACTGAATCACTTCTATGAAATCACTTCTTTGATTAGATGAGAACTAGATAGAAAAGTTTGATTCATGGCCTTTGTGGTTTTTCTTATGTTCTGAATTATTTTTTCTAAATATTAGTTGGGAGAATTAGTAACTTTTCCAAAGCCTTATCTATTTATTTTCTCTATTATTACTAATTAAATAAGCCTTTGCCAAAAGAAACTTTTTCTCCCTACAAGAAAAATGGTCATACTATTCTCATAAACATTTGTATGTCTGTGCTTGAAATTTTAAAGTCTTTTTTCCATTTTCTGAAGCAAATTGCTGGTCAAAGACTTCTGTTTCTTGAGTTCTACTTCAGCCAGAATCCCCCTCCTCCCTTCTGAAATGTCCCAGTTTCTCACTTGTCAGAGCACAGCAAGAGTATCCCCCTTCTTCATTCCGTGTCCACTGAGTGTAGATTCATAGTCCACTTAAAATTAGATATTGCTGGAGCAGCCCTGAATTGACACTAAATCACGAATAAAGAAAAAAAAACAGCAGAGTTAAATCTCAAGAGAAACATTGTATTGACTTCAAGGTGCAGTAGTTATAAATACACTGAAATGACTCCCCTCTAGCATATAAGAGGTAACTGTTACCACAAATAGTATTAAAATCAGAAATGTCATTGACGGACTAGAAGCTGCAAACCACAGAGCCTGCCCTGGGTATCAGAGTAAGACACATGTGTAACCAGAGCTGGGCCTGGGGCAGAGCACCGGGACCCGCACGTGGGTCAGTACACAAGCTGTCTCATGATTGCAGGAATCAAGGAGGTACTGGCGGGACGTTGCGGGGGTCTCCCTGTGACTCCTTGCATAACTGAGGGAACAACACGTACACATCGGCCTTCTTCATGTTGAGGCTAAACAGCATCTTTCAGAGGAATCAATGAGCAATGGACCAATTCCAGTCCCCAAAATAAATATTCAGTAAAAGAATAACAATTTGAAGATGTAGCGAATCCCTGCCTTCACTGGGGATACCCTGGTGTCAGTGTCGGCCTCAGTGATACCAATGCTTCTTTATGAAGTGTAGCATTCTGCACATCCTTTTTTGTAGTTCATTTTATCCTCCAATCCTTTGAGACGCCTCCACTTACTTCTAAGAATGTCGGCACATTACCCCTGTTCCTTGATGTTTTACTTCATCATGACCATGGTATTTCTTTAAATAATGATTTATTTTTCTCTTTGTTCTTATGAGATACTGTGGTTCTCATGGCAACAACTCAATCATATTAACGGCCAATTGTCATTATAAGAAGCTTCTCTTCTGCCTAGAATGCTTTGATTTATCTTCAGTAATTTTTTATATAACTTGCAGCAGCAGCGTTCATTAGGAACGTTAAGTTGCGCACTTAATAAATAATTAGCTTACAACAGGTCACAGAAGCAGTGAATTAGCACACATATGGCTGTTTACTAGAACAGCTCCTAGTCCTTGGTAGACCCTCCATGAACACTTCATATACACCTGCTGAATACATGAATCAGCAGAAGAATAAAAGAATGGAAGTTTTTGGAAGCCAACCTGCAATTGATATTGATATATAATAAAAGCTGAGGCCTAACTTCATTCATCCTTTTACATATTCTAGCATTCTCTGTCTCATTCATTCTACATGGTTGTTAGAAGCGCTTACTCCAGCACTGAATTATCTGTGTCTGATGATACGGCTTCTTTCTTACCAAACAGAATCAAACTAGAAAGTGGTAGTATTTCATATAAGATCATAGAGTTAAATCTATAATATTCAAATTATTAGCAGAGTTTTCATGGTTCTGCAGTGCCCTCTTTCTCACACCACAGATTGATCCAATTTAGTAATTACACACACAGAGTAGGAAGTCCAGAACTTACTCTCATTCAGGAAGTTTTATTTACTGATTACAACCTTAATTCACCTAACTAATTAATATTAATTGATAACTATGTATTAACACAAGTACTGCCCTGAAGGAAATGACAGTTTATTCATTCAGCAAATATTTATTGATTGGCTACTGTATTTTCTGAATGCTACGCAGTGAGTAAGAGGACACTTTATAATCTAGAGTAATGGTGAAAACCATGCAAGTCATAAAAATAAACCACTGAGAAATGTGATTAATGGAGAAAGTGAGTCTGAGCAGCCTTGTTCATTCCATATTATAGCCAGCCTAAGAATCCATCCACAAAAGTAATTTGCTTTTAAATAAATGTTGATACAACAGGTGGTCATAAAAATTCTAATTATTATAAAAGTATCTTCTTTCCAATGACCTAAAAAGAGATTTATTTTACTTGATGAATTAAATTCTATTGTACATTGTATAGGGCCACATATCCAATCTTCTTTTTATTTTTCAAAGTTTAATGATGGTGAGAGAGACTGGTGGCATTGATTCATTTGATCAATATTGGATCGCCTTCTGTGTGTGCTGAAGGGAAGCAGCAGTGAACCAAAGAAACACAATTCCTGCTTCTTGGGGCCTACATTCTAGGGAGGTGAAGTAGGAAAAGACAAATAAATGGCTAAAATGTATAATGTATCGACTCGTAAGAAGTTTGTAGGGGGAAAGAACCAAAGAATAGAGGGTATTAGGGTGGCTGCATGGAAAGGTGACATGTGAGCGGTGACCCACGTGGGGACATGAGTGCAGGTGTGCTGGGCAGAGGGCACAGCGCCAGGACTCCTTGGCAGGGAGGGTCAGCAAGGAGTCCAGCATGGCTGCCATGAGGTGACCAGGGCTGGGCAGTGGATGAAGTCAGAGAGGCTCAGAAGGGTTTGGATCTACCTGACTCCAGGGCATTGACCCAGGTGATCGGGAAAGCTTTTGGTGAGTTTTGAGCAATGACATCATGTAACTTGAGTTTAAGAGGAGGATCGCTCTTGTTCCTCTGCTGAAACTAGACAAGGGAGAAGATGCACAGGGGACTTCCGGTGTGGGCACCGTGGACAGTAAAGATGGTGGGCGTGGACGAGGTGGCTGACGTCTGGGTGTGCAGCATTATGGAGGTGGCGTTGTCAGTACTTGGTGTGATTGCACTTAGGGATGAGGAAAAGAACAGAAGCCACAAATTACTTTCATATTTTTGGCCTGAAAACTGGGAAGTTGGAACAGGAATTTTTGTTGGCTGACATGGAGAAGGTTAGAAGGACCCCTGACTGACAGGGGGTGGGGTTTAAAAGTGAATGAAAGATATACTTAAGCTGCGTTTTTCACATTCTTCAGGAAGTCATCTATAAAATTGATCTGATTGATTTTCAAGGCATTTATTGTGAATCGTTAAGTAGAGGCATGGGAAGCCAGGAGTGCATAAGAGCGTTAGAACATTGCCACTATAACTGAATCACTCTTGTGGGGTGTTGCCAGGCAGGCTTACCCTCCGGGAACATTGTCAGTATTTTTGCCAAATGATCTACAAAACTCTGGCAGATGCTGATTGTAACTTTAATGCAGCCCTCCCTGCCTGTCAGACACTGGACTACATGCTTCATGACTATTAACTCACTCGATCCTTACAAATTCCAGCACAAAGTGCCAGCTCGTGCTGGGTTTTATAGGCGTTGTGGGCAGACCAAGCTCAGAGATAACCAGGTCCCCACGTGTTCGTGTCTTTTCATGACATCAGACTCACCCCAGACACATGAGCTCACATCTGCACAGGTCAGTCAGTATTGCAAACCTTACATGTCCACATACTTAATAAATACATGTATAAATGTTGTATATTAAAATTTCCACATGAAACAAAGTAACATTTAAAATTAAGACAAAGGGATTAATGAACCAGTCCAAGGAAAATGATGTGGAGAAGACTGTCCTGGACAGATTTGGTTGTCAGCGGAGCTGGCAGCATCTTGCAAGCAAGATTTCCTAATGTGGGCAGAGCCCTGGCAGCAGGTGCCAGTTCCTCATCATGAGTGCCTGCAGGACAGTCACTGCAGAGACAGCCATGATGAAAGTACTGCTCTTTTTATGGACCTGTGGTGGCAACTGTAGAACAGTTACACCTTTATCTGTGGGGACTATAGGACAGTTACACCTTTATCTGCTTGGGTCCCTGGTGAATGATGCCTTTTCTCGGATGGAGTCACGTATGTCCAGGGTGACCCTACAGCAGGTGAGGACGCTGATTCATGGACAAGCTGATCTACGTGCTGAAAGCCAGAGAGTAATGGTAGAGACAAGACTTGATTCCATAAAAATTGGATTCAGTACCTGAATCCCTCACCACTCTGATCTGGTGCTATGTTCTTTAGGATAATAATGCATACAAAATAAGAATCCCCAAAGTGGGCTCCTTAAGTCCTTATTTCCATGGCAGGGTCATACATTTCCTTTTAAACCACAACCTTCTGACTTGGTTATTAGAACTGGTGACGGACGTTGGGAAATGTTATGTTGTGCCCAGCTCAAGGGATCCCCCACATAAATCGCCAAGAGACTAAATTCGATGCAAGAGCAAGAGGTTTATTTACAAGTTATCCTGGGCTGGGGGCCTCTCACACCTGGCGCAGCAGGAAAATGGAGAAGCACACGGCTTCAAAAAGGAGGGGATTTTTAGGGTACAGAAAAAGGGAAGGAGTGTGGGGTGAGCTGATAGAGGTCTAGGGGACTGAGTAATACTTGTGCTTGGCTAGTCTGTGAAGGAGCTACTATCACTTGGGGCAGACACAAGGACGAGAGGCAGGGGAGGGAGTGAGTTACCTAATGCTTTCAGTGTGCATGCTGCTGCAAAATGAAGGCTGAGGAACAAGATGGAGTAAGTTTTAATAAAATGGAGTCAGCTTGGTCTTTGCAGTTAGACATGGAACCGCTTGTTACTATGGCGTGACCGACAAAGCCGTCTTGAACAGTTTGACTCCTAGTACAGGGTTACGTCCCTTCTGTTCTCTGGTGCCATTTTCATAAACAGATCAGTACAGGACCTCATTTTATGTATTTCTGTTTAAAGTAACTTTGTTTAATATATAATGTTGATTTGTTAACATTGAACTCACAACCAGCATCACTGTAATTCAGTCCAGAATGAAGCTGTTCTAAATAGTATCTCACTGGGTATGAAAATTAATTCTATTTTCTTATTCTATAATTTCATTCATATACTATTATGTAAAAAATCTAATTTCAGTGAAATTTCAAATCTAATGTTTTGGCTTCCAATAAAACAATATTTTATCACATTATAATTTTTATGTTTAACATGTATAATGATATTTGTATTATTACATAAAGCTTTTCCCTTGAGAATTTCTCTCTTCACTTAGGTAAGAGAAGAGAGAATATTGATTATTTGAGCATCTGGCACATGTAATTTTAATTTTACATTTTGCATAATTCAATTTTTTTTTTTTTGAGACAGAGCTTCACTTATTAACCCTCAATAGAGTGCCATGGCGTCATAGCTCACAGCAACCTCCAAGTCCTTGGGCTTAAGCGATTCTCTTGCTGCCTCTTAAGTTGGGACTACAGGTGCCTGCCACAACGCCTGGCTATTTTTTTGTTGCAGTTTGGCCAAGGCTGGGTTCAAACCTGCCACCTTCAGTATATGGGGCCAATGTCCTACACTGAGCTACGCCACAGGCACTGCCCAATAATT